>JAOEHI010054045.1:0-14469 GCA_025447815.1 Percopsis transmontana | reverse complement strand
CCCTTTCCTCTCTATCTCTGTCTATCCCTCGGTCTCCCTTTCCTCTCTATCTCTGTCTCCCCCTCGGTCTCCCTTTCCTCTCTATCTCTGTCTCTCCCTCGGTCTCCCTTTCCTCTCTGTCTCTCCCTCGGTCTCCCTTTCCTCTCTGTAGATGTTCAGTTCAGAAACATACAGTAGTCGTTAGCAGTCAAACTACAGTCTAGACTAGCTACAGCTGTGAAGATGCAGTTTGTTGCATAAATCCTCTTCATTTACTTAAACAAGAGGTGTGTTTGTGTGCGCATGAAAACCTGTGTGTCTGCCTAGTTACAGTTACAGGTCATTTAGCAGACGCTTTTATCCAAAGCGACTTACAGTTGGTACATGGTGCTATTACATGGAGCAGGTAGGGGTTAGGCATCTTGCTCAAGGATGCAGGTAGGCCACATCTGGGGCTCGAACCCATGACCTTCCGGCTGGGAGTCCAACACCTAGACCACTAGACTATCCTGCCCCCTATTGGCTGGGAGTCCAACACTCAGACCACTAGACTATCCTGCCCCCTACTGGCTGGCAGTCCAACACCCAGACCACTAGACTATCCTGCCCCCTACTGGCTGGGAGTCCAACACCCAGACCACTAGACTGCCCCCTGATAGTTTAGCTCCGCTACGTTCCCCTTCAGACACTGTCCAACAAACATTCTCTCATCTTGTCAGATGTTTTTATAGCATTGCACGTTTCAAGCAGAACTATAACCCAGGATTTCAGCACACTCGCTGTTTTTTCACCTTCATGTCACTTGTCACATGTCATGACTTGCTCTCCTGGTGCTTTTTCACACCACGCACAGTTTCTTTTGATCCAATATTTCCAGCAAAACCACACAGCTCAGAGTTGGCGGCCCTTAAAGCCGACGGTGCCCCTGGCGGGGCAGTTCCCGACGGATCTCCGTGGATGCAACTAGTTATTATTGGCCATTGCTTTGTTTGTGCCTGTGGGGGTTCGGTTGGAACAATACAAGTGTTATGTAATGGGGAAATACGTTTTGGAAAGGGTCATTTAAGGACGTGCAACACGCGATGCAACAAAGGACTTGGAAGGGTGACGTCAGGACAGCTGCAACAGCCAGATGGACGGACACACACACACACACACACACACACACAGAGTGCGTGAGAATGAGAATCGGGCCAGGTCAGATGAATGTGTGTGTAATGACACAGGACGCTCCCAGCTACACAACAGGACTTTGAGGGGATCTTTTAAGTACTGTTTACCGTATCTGCAGGAGGGAGTCCACAACTTACAAGAGCCTTTAACTGGGCATCGGCAAAACAAGAAAACTCAATTATAGCACTGCTTGTTTATGTTACTGTGGTTTCTCAATAACCCCCCCCCCCCCCCTTTGTGCGTGATGACCTTACTCTGGGTGGAGCAGTTTCTTACGTTCCTTTAAAGGCCCAGCGCTAGTTTGTTGGCCTGTGGTTTGTGTTCGCTCCACTTTGACGTGACCTGTCTGACTGACTGGCTGTTTTAAACGTGATCTGTTCATAGCCACTGCAATGTGGCTCCCTTCTTCAGAGCTACTGTCGTCTGACCTTTTTTAGTGGGCTGAGAAATAAACGTTCTTACTTTTCTCGTTGGATTTCTTCTGTTTCCCTCCTTTCTTTTTTTTTTTAATCGCAGCTTTTTCAAGGATTTTGTCTTGTTTGATTTCTTAAGTTTGCCGTGGCAAAGTATTGGTCTTTTGTTACCCTTGACCTGAAAAATTTCGTGTGTTTTTTTTTTTGAGGGTATCCATAGAAAAACGCATTCCCAAAAAAATGCATAAGAATTTTAACTTCTATTACTGACATAGCAGTCATTTCTTTCGAGGCAGTAATACGACCCGGCTATAAAAGCACCCCATAAAACGTCTGAAAATATATATTTTTATTATCATGGACATAATCATGTCTGTAGACGGGCTTGTGTTTTGTTGCCTCGAGAGCATTGCAGAGGAGTTCCAAGTCCCACAGGCCAAGACAAATCACTCTCTCAGCCATTTGTATACTGACTGAGTCAATATAGTTTACAATGGGCGATTACAAGGGAGGGGTCGGCCGCGTTAATTGTGAGAAAACGATAAGCGGCGGTTTGGAGCGGACACCACTGTGGAACTGTTTGCCAGGTTCTCAGAGGGTATCTGGGCGCTCGTAAGGGCCAGCAGCTTCTGTATTCTGACTGGGCGTTCTCGGGGGGGGGTCCTGTGTTCACAGAACATAACACGCCATTCATACGGCATGAGTGCGAGTATTTTTAGCATGGGAATCAAACCCTGTGCCCTCGCATCCGCGATGCCGTGTTCCACCAACGGACCGTCGGTGGAACCATTTAAGCTGCGCTGCAACAGTTGGATGCGGTGGTGTAAATCAATAGAGCCTCGCTTGGAGTACGCTTGGAGCCACTCCATCTGTGTTCACTTTACAAGGCCCTTGTGGTTTGGCTACAGCACAGTGGCGAGGGGCTTTAGGGAGAGTGTAGAGGGGCTGTTAAAGATGGCATGCTAGTGCCAGGTGTTTATGTTGTGTGTGTGTGTGTGTGTGTGTGTGTGCACGTGCGTGCGACCGCCGCTTATCTTCGTGTGCGGCATCGCAGCCTTTACGGGAGCGTTGTAAGCCCGGGTGCGAAGCGGCTGCTAATGATTACACACATCAAGACAGGTGCTGTGTCGGACAGGGATTCGCGACAGCTGCAAACGTCCATCCAGGACAGGCTCAGTCTAATAGAACTGGCTGCTGCACATTCAGGGATTATGATAATGCGTTCTAGACAAGCCCCCAGGACTGGGAAGGGAAGTTTGCTCCCTGGCTGGTACTGTGGCCAACGCTGGTACTGCGGCCACAAATAATATATCCTTGAATGCCACAATCATTAAAAAAAAACTAAAAACTAAAAATTCTTTGTTATGATATCTATGGTTATTGAGTTAGATTTATTTATTTTAGAAGTCACCCAGAGCCCAGGTAACCAGAATCGGTACAAATGTACAATGAAAATTCAGTTATAAAAATTAGGTTGATAAAAGTGCATTTGTTATAAATATTTCAATTGTAATTTTCACATTTTGGACCTTTTTTATGAAGTAAAAACAACCACCATATGACACCGCTAATGCTAAGTTACAAAAAAAAATATTGCTTTCTTGCTAACGGTGTGAAAGTAAGGTCAAAGGTTCAATGGATCAGATCACATATGTTGTCTTCATCTTTTAGTCTAAAAATAATCGGTTTGTTTTAATAATGTATTTATTTATTTTTCAAATGATTAATGGATAGTATTCGCCACAGAAATGTATTGGGGGTGCTGAGGCTACCCTCGGGGTAGCTGCTAGCCCCTCCCTGGTTCCTACTCGCTGTGTTCCCATGCTCAGGCCGGTGGCACGGCTCCCAGATCTGAGCCGTGAGACAGTGGGGGGGTCTCTCAAGAGACACACACACACACACACACACACACACAGAGGCAGCGGTTCAAATAGCTTAATCACCATCGGGGCCATATTAGGCCATGGGTCTCTGCCTGCTGTCCGCCTTGGGCTGGTGTGTGTGTGTGTGTGTGCGTGTGTGCGTGTTTGTATGTATGTGGTGTGTGTGCGTGTGTGTGTGTGCGTGTGTGTATGAATGTGGTGTGTGTGCGTGTGTGTATGTGTGTTCGTTCAGGGGTTTGGTGGTAAAAGGGTGTATGGGTCAGATGTATTTCAAAGGCCCTTTTTTTCCACTGGAGGAACATGATCTCAGGAACTTGTTGGTTTTCCACCTCAGGTAAACCGTGACAACTCAGGAAACCGTGACAACTGCTCTCAGGCTGGATCCAATGGCATTTCCGTGGAGCTCGACGCGCTGATTGGTCAAGATTTGCAGCCGCCTTTTTTTTTTTTTAATCGCCCAGTTGAGAAAAACAGCGGTTGCCTAGGTAACGAAGGTTACGTACTGTAGGCAACCGCTGTTTATCTGATCCTTCGTATTCCTCCGTCACATGGTGCTATTTATGAAGGAGTGAACCAGTTGAGGGAAACGTAACGGAAAAACAATGGTCTAAATGATACAGATCAAAACAATGGCTTCTGTGTTTGCTGTGTAGTCCTTGTTGGCATGTTGCTTGCTCAAGGGATCTCACGTGGTTTTCACTCCTAATTGAGAAAATCTTCACGAAAGCAAACTCAAATCCTATAGTTCCTCTTCTTGATAGTTGGGGAAATGTTTTCGTCTCGAAAGGCGGAGTCACAGCCAGAGTGCGCGGTAATTTTGCATCGGGTCCTGTTAACCCTTGGGCTTTTTGTTTGGACACAATCACAACCGACAATCTGTCTCTCATGAGTCTCTCTTCTAGGAAATGATTCCTTTTTTAAACAAATCCATTTGTTCTGCTTGGACATGGATGCACCGTCTCAGTTTATTTACAGATTACCATTTTAATTAAATATATTTAATATAAAGAGTATTTTAAATTAAGAGAAAAAAGAAGAGAAAATTCTGGGGGACTGATGGGAGAAACATTTAATCGCTCTGCATTGACTTTGTTTTGAGTGAAGGTGCCACCTTGTCATTTTCGTCTGCCAACAAAAAAACACAGAAACTTGCCTAAAAGCTGCTGTGTGACGCGATGCACTACCAACAGGGTAAAGAACCCAAAACTACGATTTTATTAGCTGTCGAACCGGAAAAAATGTGCCTTTTATGGAGACCAAAGACGGACTTTTATGGAGACTAGAGACGGAACGCAACTCGTCATATTAGCACTCTGAAAACTGCGCCCCCTGCAGGGGAACACAATCGGCGCCACAGTGTGCTAAACTGCTAAAAACATTCGATATTTCACCCTATGTCAACCACGGAGGAAGAGGTAGGCATAGGCTACTGAGTGGCAGGATCCCACAGTTTTCCCATTTCCCCACTTCTGTCTCTCTTTAAGGGCTCAGTTTTTTGGTTCGGCCTCTTATAAAACCTTAATTCTGGGTTCTTCACCTTGTTGGTAGTGCATCCCGTCAGACCGCAGTTTTTAGGCATTTTTTAGTTGTTTTAAAAAAAATCAGAAGTCAGAAATGACAAGGAGGCAGCTTCAAGCAATACGAAGTCAATGGAGAGCGATCAGTTGTCCCCTTCCCCCCTCCAAGGCGTGGGCGGGACTTAATTGCGCTCTGTCCCTATTGAGGTCTGTGGGCGCATTCATGTGAATGACAGGCAAGGTAGATTCGCTGGACCAATCCGGGGGGAAATCGGCCTTTATGGGTCAGAATTATTTCGGGCGCCATCAAAAATTCTGAATGGACTTTTAGAGGCTGTGCCAACCACAGCAGATGTTCTCACAGAGCATTTCCCTCACTGATGGCTGACGGATGTCTATGGCATCTCTAACAAATTGCACTCAATTTAAATCTGGCACCTTTTTTTTATTTAATTCGTATAAATATATTATTTATAATTTATCCATTCCATCATCATCCAGCAATTCCTTTTCAGAACAACCGTCTTAGAAGACTAAGCACTTCTGTTTGTTTAGGTGTCTGAGGAGCGAATGATACACTTAATGTAGTAAGTTGTGCAAATTCATAGGTTAGGGAATTTAGGCTACTAATTGTAAGTCGCTTTGGATAAAAGCGTCTGCTAAATGCTTAAATGTAAATGTCTCTGGAGCATGCTGCCACCACGTCATAGTCGATATGAACATGTAGTTTTCTTCCCCCCCCCTCTCCTTAAGATGTCCCAAAGGCAGCAGCGGATGATAAAGAACCGCGAGTCTGCGTCTCTGTCTCGGAAGAAGAAGAAGGAGTACCTGCTCACACTGGAGGCTCGCCTGAACATGGCGCTGTCTGAGAACGAGGCGCTGAAGAACGAGAACGGCAACCTGAAGAAGCAGCTGGAGGGATTGCTGACAGAGGTTGGCTAGCCCAACACGCACGCACTACCATACACTTTTGTACCGTTTAATCATATGGCACCTCTAATTACTGTATCTGGACACGCCTGCTAGCAGTCTTTACAACCATTACATTTATAGAAAATGTGGAAAACACTTCTTTTTATTTTGCTCATCGTGCTAATGAGAAGAAACTTCTGGAAACATACGTTTGCATATCGGCAACAGTTTCCATTGACTATTATGTTGTGTGTATAATTTATCCAAATAATATCCTTACTAATATATAATTATGAACATTATGTATTGTTATAGTTTTTAGTTTAATCTCGTTGCTATTTGACATGCTGAAAGAGGTGGTTCATAGCCTGCAACCTCACAGCTGGTTCATCGGTGGCTTCTCTCCCTGCAGAAAACCGTCCTGAGAACCACAGCCGCCAAGAGGAAAGCGGTGTGTCTCATGGTGGTTTTGGTGTTTGTTATGCTCAACGCTGGGCCAATGAGGTGAGCGCACATTACGGTACAGGAGAGGCTGGCAATGTGTTCTTCACATACAAAGTGTGTGAATAGAGCGCCCCGATATGGGCTTCTTGAAGCTTTCTGAAGAATGTGTTTCCTTATGCGAGGTGTGTGTGTGTGTGCGTGTGTGTGTGTGTGTGTGTGTGAGTTTGTGCGGTCCAGGAGGGGTCAGAGTTCAGGTTCCTTTGGAAGAACTAAGATCCTCCTGCACACAGGATGTGTACTGCGTTTAGTTTTTCTTTTCAGTTAGCTTTTTCATCCGCGGCCTCTTCCCAAACCGGTTGTTGTGTTCAGTCTGTTTCAGGGTGGGCCCGGGGCCAAGCGGGCTGGCTTCATGCAACACAGCGGCAGACATCTGCTGGGTTTCTCCCCGGAGACCAGGGTGAAGACGGAGGCCGGCGAGCCCCTCAGCGCGGGCCACCATCGGTCAGCCGACAGGTACGGACACCCTTCCCAGGGGCGCGACGGTGCCGGACAAGGATGCCCCCGTGTACGGGCCTGTTATGAACGGCACCAACTAACACTAGAACCGCTGAGACATTATTTTTAACGTTTTGAAATTAGGCAAATACATAATAATATAGAACGCAATGTTTAATCAATGTGCCAAATCGCGGTTCTTCTAACCTGTCTAACCTGGCAAGGATTCTAAGTCTCTTAAGTTTAAATAAACCCATTTTATGAACGCGTTTACAGTCGTGGCGTCACAAATACAGTATATGATGCCTCAGCGGCTGTCTGTAATGTATCAACAGAGAATCTGCAAGCTAAGCTCAATGAAACCACCAAGGGAATTCTCAGGTAGGCGGTTCTCCTAGTCCTAGATGTTTCGGATGCAGACTGTGGACATGAAATGTACCATAAGGGACTCCCTGCGTGTTGTGCATGCGTCAGGGGTTCAATCGTGTCCACATTGAAGGTGTGCTGGTTCCCCCTTATGATGGTGCCTTCAAGGCACTGCCTTGGCTGTCTCCCCCCATCGGCCTGTGCGTTGTACACCTTCTCCTGCCTGCAAGACGCCATCTTGGCTCTCGGCATGCATTCACAGCATATTCTCAACATGTGTAACGGCTTTTCTGTCTTTTTTTTTTTTTTTTTACGGTTTCTTCCTCAACATTGTTAGAGAACAGCCTCATAAACATGTCGGTAATCTGTGTTCTTTGTGGTGCAGCTCTGAAGACAAGGCTCTCATGGTGGTGAAGGATCCCATCTTTCTCCGGCCCCCTCCTTCCTGCCAGCCCCCTGTCAACAGGACCAAGTGCATGGAGTCAGTACCGCCAACCACACTTTACATCCACTCAAATATTCAAATGTTTTTTATTATTGTTTAATCTAGTTTTATGTGAATATGTATATTGGTGCATGTGGTACTATACTAAACACCGATGAGCCATTATGTACACCTGGGTGGTCATAATGGGGTAGCATGGGCAGTCTGATCGGTCTGCACGCTGCAATGTGTGGCTATAATGTGCCAAGACACATTATAGCAATAACCATCAATAAAATGTTCTGCCTCAAGAACCCACTGTTGGCTTACCGTCTAGTATATCCCAGAGCTTAACCTGCGCCGTTGTTACAAGATAATCAGCATTGTCGCTTCATCTGGGAGTGGTCACAAGGTTTTGGCTCATCAGTGTATTGTGTATGTTTGTATCCTATTCCTGTGTACTAATCTTAAGCTAGCATGAAGAAGTTGTTCATAGGGCATCAGATCTGTGCTCTGAAATGTCAGGTGACCCTCCTCATAGCAGGCCACGGGTCTGGAACAATGCTGTGCAGTGGGAAATGAATGTTACCGACTAGAGACAAAAGGGTATCCAGTTACTTTCTGCTGTAATGCAGCCCAGTGTGGGCTGCATTACAGGGCTAGGCATGGCATGCCAGAAGCGCCTAGGGAATTCATATACGGGCGCCTTTACACATCCGATTAACTTTGATTGGCAGGTTGGCCCATGAGCTGAGGGGCTGGGTCCACCGCCATGAGATGGCGCTGACCAAGTCTAGACGCGAGACCAACGGCAGCCACAAAGCCGCCACGAGTGTTCTGGTGAGTCACGACGCAATCTGACCTTCAGGAAGGAAACCGGTAATCGTCCCACACTCATCCCATTTGCTCGTGTGCAAACCTTTGGGTTTTCGGTTACAGAATGTCTCCTTTATAAAAAAAAAAATCTTTTTATAGTTAGGGTTCGTAAAATGATTTTAAATAAATTATCCCTCTTTATTTAACCAGGTAGGCCGATTGAGAACAGATTCTCATTTACAACGGCAAGATGAAGCATAAACGTGCAAGACAACAGTTTCACATTAAATACACAAAGTACAAAATACAGTAGAGATAAAAATCTAATCAAATCAATATCCAATTGGTACAAGGTCAAGTTTAAGTAGGTCCGTTGGTATGCAAAAGTAATATGGCAATAATAAATACAAATACAATAGAGAGTTTTAAAAAAATGCTGAATGTAGTGGAGAATCTATACACAGTTGAGGATGAACTGACGAAGAGGAGGTCCGTTTAGCAGGGGACATCAGCAGCGCACGAACAATAGAACAATAAAAGAGAGCTAACGCGTACAGTGATTGGACAAGGGCAATTAAAGCAATGTGTATTATGTCCAACTGTGGGTTGGTGAACGATACAGATACAGTTTTTCTAAATGAAATAAATTCCATTTGGTCTGCGAAAAAGTTGTATTGCCAGGCAATACTTGCTTGATTTTCACCGCTCCCTCATACGCACTACATATAGTGAGTGCTGACAACAGAGCCATACCAAAACATATCGACTGTGTTTAGTTGTATTTTCCTGCTTATTCAAATGAGTGATTCCACACGGGCTGTGGTGAACGTTTTGACAGGTAGCGTTTTCCCTAAGCCCTTTGCCTTAAGGAGGGACCCCAGTGTGGTCCTTGTGAGCCTTCAACACAACCCTCGGGCGGAAGACCTGATTAGTCCCAATTTTGAGGCAGCCTGCCAGGGGAAAGCTGTGATGTGGTGTGCTTCTTTCTGCTGACTGTACTGTACATATTCAGATCAGCTGTTCAACTGTCTCTGATAATAAATCATCATCTAGCTTCTATTGTGGTGAAGATCGGTTGTAATGTATTCAAGAAGTTGTCTCTTGGTTCTATTATCTTTCCTTGGTTCCATCTCTCTTGGTTTTATTGGTCTTCTGTCGATCTTGTGTTTCCTACCAGAAAACGCAGGAGAAAGAGGCTGATGTTGCCCAGGTGGTAACTGTTCAGTACACAGAAAACGCAGAAGAAAAGTGAGTAGAAGTTGTTATAATAATAATAATAATAATAATAATAATAATATATGTTACAATGCATTTGTTCAAAATACATATTTCGCCTCTCACGGTTCATTCCTTAGTAATGGCAGTTAATGTTCCTAACATAGCTGATGCTTCACAATAAAGATTTATTCTCAGTGTGATTTAGGTCTCATATAAGTGAATTATTGTGTTGGTCCAAAAAAAACAAAAAAAAATGCAAACAAATTACAATTCCAAGCATTAAATATTGTACTAATATCCCAGAGGGACGTAATATTGATGGAGTACTGTAGATGGTCTGTATTAATCAGAGTGAGAGACATATACTAGCCTGGCCATAGGAACAGAGCTTGCCAAACCTTCACTGTCACTTGACACTTGTCGGCTGGCGATGTGGTTGGCACAAAGATGCGCCGGTGTAACCTTCCGGGTGGGCAAGCCGATTCCTGCCATTTTCCAACATTCCTAATTTAATCTTTTGAACTGATTAGCTCAGCTTGATGTGGCCAGTGTGTTTTTATGGTGCTTCCAACCACAGGTCTGGGTCGGGCATGGTTGGGCATTTCAGTTATCCTCCTCCCTGTTGCATTCTTTGTTGCTCTGATCCCCATCTTGTGTTTGCTGTGCAACAGGAGTACTGGCAACGAGCTACAGGTCTACTATGCCCCTCATCGTACCTACAGCGACTTCTTTGACGAGATCAACCGTCGCGGAGACACCTTCTACGTGGTGTCTTTTCGCAGGGTGAGTTTCTACTTGAACATCACAGAGACGTCAGCACTGCTCGTCTGTCCGCTGTGAGATTGTACACAAATGTCTGTAGCGGTGATGTGTTTGGAGTGGCGAGAGTAAGCGCGAGCCTGAGGGAAAACGCAGGCAGATGTGGAAGCGGTGAAACGCATAAAGCGTATTTTAATAGTCCAAAACACAAAACACAACGTACGGGCATGTGGAAAAACGGCAAAACAATGACAACAAAGGAGGCGCACCTGTGTGGGGCTAATCCCCCGCAGGTGCGCAGCCAGGACGGGAGGCCTTTAAGGCGCGCCTCCTGGCGCTGCCTTTTGTGTGGCAGGGCCCCTCCGGCAGACAGCGAGGACCCTCAGGGGGCCGGACTAGGGACGAGCGGCTGCAAGAGCGGCTGCAAGAGCGGCTGCAAGAGCGGCTGCAAGAGCGGCTGCAAGAGCGGCTGCAAGAGCGGCTGCAAGAGCGGCGGCTGGGACTCTGGTGAACCGGGGACGGCGTGGATCCTCCAACCGGACCAGGCTCGGGCTCCCGAACCGAGGACTCGCAGGCGGCCGTGCAGCGGACGGGCTGCGGCGGCGTGGATCCTCCAGCTTCCGGACCGTAGAGCGGATTCCGCCAGCGACCGTTGGCACAGACACAGACCCTCAGGAGGCTGGCGGCAGCGGCACGGCCCCACTGGCGCCCAGCCCAGGCCCCCCCCCCCCCCGCGTGCCCTGACCAGGGGGAGGCGGCGATGATGGAAGCCTGCAGGCGCTCTGCGTGGCTGGAAGGACCCCGTAGCTCCGTCCTGATGGGCAGACCTGGCGCGGGACTGTGGGGCCCCCCAGGACTGATGGCCGGTGGGCGTCGCTGGACAGCACCGTCCCCCCAGGGACGCTAACCAGAGGGGCCCGGATGGCGAAAGTTCCAGGGCGCAGCCCGGCGCCAGGATGGTTAGCGCCGGGCTGCGCTACGGAGCCACCTGGGTGCTGTCCGTCAACACCTCCACTGGCCGGCTGAGCCGACCGGCGTCGCCTTCTTGGCGCGGGACGTGCTGGAGGAGGGCGGCATCACCCTGGAGGAGGGCGGCATCACCCTGGAGGAGGGCGGCTTCACCCTGGAGGAGGGCGGCATCAGCCTGGAGGAGGGCGGCATCACCCTGGAGGAGGGCGGCATCAGCCTGGAGGAGGGCGGCATCAGCCTGCCGAACGCGAACCGGAGCCGCTCCTCCCACCAGCGGTAGGGGCGCGGGGAACCACCGGTCACAAGCCCGGGTGAACCCCTCCACCGCCGCTGTTACCAGGGCACACCCGGAGTCCTCGGCGGGGGGAGTGGCGATGGCGACGCCCGTACCCCGTACGCCACAGCCGAGTGCCGGGAGTTCGCCCCGGTGCCCAGCGTCTGACGCGTCTGAAGCGGCGAGGGGAAGCGGTCCGGTGAGTTGAGGGGTAGCGGGTCGCTGTTTCTGCACACCCCTAGTGAGTCCTGCTCTAGGTGTGTACTTCACATATGGACATATAATATTAGGGCTTACACACTACCACAGGGTTGCTAGCACCTGTGCACATTAAGACGCAATCGTCACAGTTTTTAGAAAATGAAACGTAAGCCAAATGGACTCTTCCTGTACTCCAGTGCTAACGTTTCCCGGACAGCACCGTGCAGGCGTGGTCCCGATAGACCAAACACACGTTCAACACAACCATGAGGCTGGCCCGTGTACAGTCACATTTAACCCGTCCTGTTTGGGATGTCTGGGGCGGTCTGAGCCCTTTTAAGCACAAAGTCCAAGGTAAAGGCTGTTTTGGTCACCGAACAATGTCAGTGTTGAGTTGCCATGGAGACCGCAGGGGGCATCAGTGACCCAACGGGCGGGACCTCTGCTGGTCAGGTGGCCGTCCAGGTTACATGGATACCAAGGTCATTGTAGTTTATTTAACACTTGGAAGTAAACATCATCTGTATCTTTTAAAGGGAAAACCAAATGAAGAAACTCCTTTTTGAACGGTAATATTTCAAAACTAGTTTAAAATAAAATCCCTGTTGAAATAATGAGAGCTAATTTAGAAAGGTTTCTCTAATAAATGATTCCAGATAGGATGACACTTCCAGAGGTTCAACGGCGATACTAGCACAATGATCCGACTTCACAAAGTCACATCATGACTATGACTAACGTAATAGTGCCAAAAGCAATGTTTATGCATCTATCTATGGTTTGATAGAAACTCGGGTGACAGAACATGATGTGGTGAGGGCACAGGTTAGGTTACAGCCATTTTACCAGACCAAATATTTCTGTGTTGGTTTGTCTGTTTGTGTGTGGACTTCAGGGTGTGTGTCCTAGAGTGGGGTTGCGCTCTTGTTGTCCTTCCAGTTTGTGTGATGTTGTTACAAGGCTGCCAAAGTTCTGGATTCAATTAGAAATGAGTTCATACTTGTGAGAGTCAGCCCTCACTTTTTGCCACGTTGGACTCCTGAGGCGAAAACACATTGTCCGCTGCATGTGACCTTGCTGGGGTAGCAAGGTGGGTCGCTGCTGTGAAGCTTTGTTTTTACCATGAATACACACAGATTTGTTTGAGAGGGGCTCCCGGTGGGAGTCTAACATACATTCAGACACAGAGGGTAGAAACAGGTTTGCAGTTGTTTCCACAGAGGTGGCTTCTCTTTCTACGTGAAATACTTTTTCTGTTTTATTGCTTCAACTCTTTCTCCACATGGCCTCTCAACGCCGGACAAAAAGCGGAAAAGCTGTCAGATTTTCCACACTGCTCATGTGGGATAATGACTGCATTATTCAATTCCTGTCCAAATGTTTGGTGGCAGCTTACTGTAGCTGTATGTATGGTAGTGTGTGTCCATGGAGTTAACTTCTTAAATCCTTTGCATATGGCCTTTAGGAGCAGGTAGGGGTTAACTCCCAGACCTAAATAATTATGTTCTTGTTTCATTGTGATGTCCACAAATGTTTGTTTACAGAGAGCACAGTAATTCAGTTACGCAACGCTAGTCACTAAATTACCAAATATTTTTATTCCAAGCTCTCCAAACGGACAGAAATTAACATTTCAAAGCCAACTTCACTTCCACACTAGACCTTCGACGTAAGGCATGAGAAGCCTGTTTGTATTTGATTTCTAAAGACGACGGTTAGTCAGTGCCCTTGTTTGACTTAACTATGTGAACAACCGTCTATGACCTTTTAAACTTTAACCCAGACCCTTTCATTTAAGGAGCTAATCCATCATAGCTGGCTAAAAATAAAAGTGGGCGCAATCTATATGAATTTCAGCATCAGAACACCCTAAGCTGAGCAACTTCCAAAACACACAAAGCCTGACCAATTAGAATTCAAATTGAAACGGAAACTGCAGTGTTTTGGTTCATTGCCATCTCCTCTTGTCATCCCAGGATCACCTTCTGCTTCCTGCCACCAGCCACAACAAAGGAAGTCGTCCCAAGATGTCCGTTGTGCTGCCAGCCTTGAACATTAATGGTAAGAGCTATAATCTAACAGCCGGGTGGGCTGCTCTCTCTGCACCTATATGATTCGGATGATCAGAGTTGAACTGGTGGTGAACCAGTTCAACTGTTGACAAATGTACTGATTGTGAGTCGCTTTGGGTAAAAGCGTCTGCTAAATGCTGTAAATGTAAATGTTTGAAATAACCTTATTGAAATTACTCTTGTGAGAATGTTCTCTTTTGAAATGTAACTGAGATGGAAATGCTTGAGAAACATCCAAAGTGCACCTTCCGCCAACACAGAACACAAGACAAGGCCGTTCATGCCAGCTTCTCTCCAGACCTCTGTGACATTTATTAACTAGTTTTATTTAGCGCTTTTAGAGTGCCTTTATTTGGAGATCTCACTAGAGAGGCCTGACAATATTAAACCCCAGAACAGAGCCCACCTCCACCGTGAATGGTTTCCGCAGGCTTATTTGAGAAGCAGTCATCCGTTTTATTTGCCCCCCCCCCCCCCCCCCCCCCCCCCGCCCGCCGCGGGGGGGGGGGGGCGGGGGGGGGCAGGGGCGGGCGCTGGGGCCTGAGTGTCGGCGT
>JAOEHI010054043.1:0-14471 GCA_025447815.1 Percopsis transmontana | reverse complement strand
ATTTTGATTAATTAAAATTGTGCTTTGGCAGACATATTTAATTTTGGGGTAAATATTTAACAAAATTAAGGTGTGTACCTTTAACATATACGGCCAATTTGCCTAATTTAGCCCCCCCCCCCCCCCCTTAAAAGACCGAAGGACTTGTCCTCTGTTGCCCTTCCAGTTGTAATGACTCTAATTCCCCCAAGCTAATGACATGCATGGGCCTCACCCCCTGCTGGGACCAGTCTACCTCTTCTGGTCATAGCCGGGCCCCAGGGCGGTGCTGGCTACGTACCGGGGAGGCACAGAAAGAAAGGGAGGGACAGACAGAGAAAGAGGCGTTCTGCCTCGATACATGTGGGGTATGGTCTCAGACAGATTGGTATCCTCGGGCTAAAAGGACCTGTGGATAATTTCATTGAGCATGTGTGTCTATGTGTGCGTGCGTGTGCGTGTGTGCATGTGCATGTGTGTGCGTCCAAAGGAGATTTGAACAATATCACTGTCTATTCACCTTATGAACACACCTTATGTGAGGGAGTGCGTACATTTGTGTACATTGTGTGTGTGTGTGTGTGTGTGTGTGTGTGTGTGTGTGTGTGTGTGTATGCGCGTGTGTTTTCACAGTCCGCTCAGGGCAAGGTTGGGGGTGAGGGGCTGTGGGGCAGGTGGTGATGATGAGCGAACACTACAGGGGGAATAATCTCACATCACCCACAATTCCCTGATGTTCCACTGCGCCGGTGAGTGCCGCCAGATTCTTCCCACGGGCAGCGAAAGTGGAGTCACTCAGTCGATTTATTAACCCCTCGCCACTGTCCCGCCCTGTGTCCTCTCACTCTGGTTCTCTGCCACCTGCTGACTTTCATATTCCACATGTTCTTTGTATTGTCTCCTCTTTCTCTGCTGTGCCCCTCTTTGCATCTCAAACCGATGGTGAACTTTAGTTTTGGACTGACTGCTACTTGACTGTATAGCTTCCTCACCTCCACGCACTGACGTTTGGGGAAAAATATTCCGTTTGGTCGACGTATTTAATGAAGGAAATCTAGCTACCCTTTTTTTCTAGTGTTCCATTGTTTCTCTGGTCACGCTTTTACCATGCTGGTTGAAGTTTCCTGGTGTTTTCACATGATTCCTCTGTGAAATTTTGCTTGCGTTGCTCCATGAGACTTCAGGCAGTGTCATCAAGTAGTAAATTAACGTGAGTTAGTAAAAGTATTACAAGTATGAGGGAGAAAGTGGAGGTTGAAACAAAAAAGGAAACACTTGGTTCAATAATAAATACGGTGACCAAATCGATTTTTCTATTTTTTATTCTATTTTTTCCATTATTTTATTTTATTTTTGTCTCTCTTCTGTTCAATTTTCTCTTTCTCTATTGTCCCTATACACCCCCCCCCCAAATAAACACACACACACACACACAACTGTGGAGCAGGGAAGATCCATCCATCAGAGAGGAGAAGTGCCGTTTAAATCCCCTGCTGCCCATCACAGCTCCATGCAGGTCCATCTTCCCCCTCTTGTTTGCATGCCGACATAAATTAACCGTGTTACAGGAGCCTGTCCCTATGTCATTATCACCTGGGACTGTCACCACACATGTACAATATCTCGCCTTATTATACATTTGGATTTATGATAGAATAAACATGGGTTATGGGGTACCAGCCCTAGAAGAGTGTAAACTATGGAGCCTGTGTAGTCTGCGGATACAGCGTGAATCTGATACTGTACATACTGCCGTAAAGGACAAATCCCAGAAAGTGATGATATCCTCTATATACGGTATGACGGCGGTATCTGCCACGCCTTACATACTCAAGCAAAGACGGCTGCTTTCGTCTCCTATGCCCACAAATGGTTGAGCTGCGAAGAGGAGAGAAAGCAGTTAGGTGAATTGCTCTATAGTCATCCGAGAAAGGATTTGGGTGCGTGGCGCTATGATACCTTAAAGCGAAAAACTCGATCTGCTATATAGCCGTGACTCCCACTGACTGTGTGGGGAAATCATTTCACACATGGCTGTGTCTGTCTCTCTTTAGGCTGTGTCCATGCCGATGTTAGCGCGTTAACATTAAGCGTCTGCTGGCCTCAGGCTGTCACACAGGCGAGATGGTTGAGAGGAAGAGAGAACTGGGAGAAAAGTGATGCAGGGAGGGGAAATAGGAAAACAGAGAATAAAGAGAGTGACATTAGTTAGCAGATGTTTCGAGAACCAACGTGTTACATATGATCCGCCAATCGCTGATTTAATCGTTTCACAGGTGTATGCTAATTTGTTATTGTTTTGTTGTGATTAGTGTGTGATTGTGAATTATACAGAAAGAAAGGCAATGAGACAAGACAAAGAATAGGCCTATATATTGAGAGAGAAATATTTACTGTACATACATTCAGAAAATCTTTCCGCACCACTAATACGTTTCCTATATACCTGTGCACAGCAATATAACTCTTAACATTCTTCCATACAGTTTGCACTGAAGTAAACCTCGGCCCTGAACGAAGCCCGTGTGCCCGGGGCTAGAGTTATCACCGACGGGGCCCGTGTGTGATGAGGCCGTTTAGCGATGGTCCCTGCAGTCCTTCGCTGATTACAGCCAAACATCTTCCTTAATAACCTTAACAAGAACAACGCCTCGGGACCACGTGCAGACACACATGGGTGCACACACACGCACACACACACGCACACACACGCGCGCACACACGCACGCACACACGCACACACACGCGCACACACACTCCTCAGAGATAGAAATGAAAGCCGAGGGCTACCCATCCTCCTTTGCTCCTCTCAAAGTCACCCCGCTCTCCTTTCCTCTAGCTAAAACTTGGCATCGGTCTTTAATTGTGTGCTGAGGCTACCGCTGCCTCAATGTCTTCTCTGTCCCCCCCTCCTGTCCCATTTCCGCTCATTTCGGGGGGAGGCAAGAGTTGTCACATAATTTAGCTGTTTACGGTTCAAGTATTCCACATTCTGTGAAGCTGCTCCCAGTATCAGACTAGGAAGAGGCCGTCCTAGTGCCTGAATTCGTATTGAAATGTGTCGAAGCCCTTAGCCCCGACCTCTCTAGACAGCCATTGAGAACAGGGAGGAAAATGAGATGAAGGAAATTTATGGCTGTTTGGGAAGCTTTAGGGGGCTGGTGTTAGTGACTCCCTCTGTGGATTGTTGAACTTCTTTATTTTCCTGGTCACGCACGCACACACACACACACACACACACACACACACACACACACACACACACACACACACACACACACACACACACACACGAATACGCAAAGAGTCAGGCAGTTGCAAGTAATTGGATTTGGTCTATAGGCCTACTGTAGATTCTCTGCAAAACCATTAAAAACATTTAAATGACTCCTGGTCCATGTATTAACCTCGCTTAATTTGCTAGTTTTATGTGTTTCTAAGCTTAAATGTAAAAAATCCTTTCCTTTCAACAAATCAATCCCGTCGATTTATTCTGTTCTGTCCATTCTGTAAATGCCTCGTGTGCGTCTGGACTATAGCCCCCTCTGAAGGCCTTCTGGTGAAATGCGGGAGAGTCCCGTCGTGACGTCAAATTAAAAATGAGTCAGGAAGTCATGTGAAACAGAAGAGGGAGGCACTCTGCTAGAAGTAAACCAGGAAATACCCGCAACTGCGTCTAGTTGATAGCCAAGCGGCTGTGTTAGGGATTAAACAGTATATTAGCGCCGGTTTTATAAATTTTTTTTGTAAATACAATTTCTGTTACGCCATGGCTTCCCTATTCAAGAAGAAGACAGTTGACGGTAAGTTTGTTAATTGAGAAAGAAGCTAGCTAACTTGGCTGTAGCATTGGCTGTAGAAATCCAGTCCTACCTGTTCTGTCTTTTTTCAAACTGAGCTCACAGTGACAACACCTCCAAATACCATATAAGCGCATTCATGGTTAATATTAAATGAGCGTATTTTAAAATACATGATATTAGTTTTGTTTTGTATGTCGTATTAGGTAGGCTACGAAATATAAATACTTAATAGCTCATTTAAGGTCCTTTGTTATATCAAGGACTTAGAAGGATCCTTAATAATATGTACGATACCTTTTGTAGGCTACTAAAATAATGCATTCACATCTAGTGGCTATTGTTAGTCTAGTGTTACATTGTATTAAGTTTTGCTACATTGAAGCTTATGTGTTGAGATAAACTCATAGCTTAACATTCAGGTTTTACCCTAAAATACACAATGAAAAATATGACTAAGGACAAAAATAAGAAACGTGTCCGCCTTTTTTCTGACGGGCTATTCTTCCTTTCCTCTTATCCTCCTTCCCGTATTTCTGCACTCCAGATGACATCAGTTAAGTTGTTTATTATCAGTGCATTGGGCCGCAGCCCAAACTATATACAGACCGCAACTGGTGAAAGCATCTAAAAATATTGTTTTGTGCCTGTCTGTTGGTAACTGTTCTCAAAATAGCCTTCTAATGTGTAGCTGATAAGGTAAGCATTCCCCAGCATAATGAACTGTCCTGTCGAAAATGTTCAAGACCTATTCAATCTAATTGTTTCTCCAGGCTAGATCTCCAAGCATACAAGGTCAAAATGCTAAATCAGAGATTCTATTATTTAAAGTCAAAGCCCTATTAACAATACGTTAGATTGCATTCTGGGGTCAGATTTGAAGAAAGATGGCAAAAATATATCCTCTCCTTCTTTTTTTGAGGAAGGATGAGGAGTCCTTAAGCAATGCCTAGTTAATATTAGAAATTGGTTAAAGTAGTTATAAGAATACAGAGCAGAGCAGTCGTATGTCAACGATTTATCATTTCACCTGTTCTTTGTTATCGAATTTCACCCGTGTTGTTAGCCACTCACTGTGATGTGCCCGCTCTTCTCCAAGCTGTGCACAGAGCTTGCACAGACTGTCCTCACCCATCCGCTGTCTCCTCTCCCATACTCACTTTCTCTTAAGTTTGGCTCATCCCCCCCCCCCCCCTGTTCTTCGGGCGTAGCATGCCATGGGGTTGCCCTTGGTGGGGACGAGGACTGGGTATCATCATCATCATCATCCTCCTCTTCATCAACATCATCATCCAGGTCGCTGGCGCCTGATGCCGCAAGAGCAGCGAGTTCGCGTTTATTTGTAGGACGATAACCCTCCCACTTTGGCACGTTGTCAGTGCGTCACTTTGTTACGTACGCACGGTTCGTTCTTACAAGTGGTCCGACACAGCCGGGCGTGGTGACGGCATCGCCCAGGACACACCTGTTCTCAGAGGATAAGCATTTCTCGTCATTTAGGCTTTTTGGTTTTGTGTTTTTCTAATGTAATGTGTGTTACATTTGAGTAAGTTTCTACTATGATATTAGTGCAGGCAGTGTAAAAATTATACACTTGTCACAAAAACATTTACTCATTAATACCACTTTTTCCGTCTCTTTTTTGTGTGTCTATGGCTTCTCGTTTTTTTGGATCAATTTTCCTCACATTTCCTGCTTTAGAAGCCTTTTTCTGAATTAGCAACTGGATACAATTTGACTGTTTTCTGAGTTTTAATACTATAGGGATTGATTTAAAGAGTAATTTTAAAGATGGGTTCTAAGCGGTGAGGTATCGGTTTCATGGAAAGTGTGTTTGTGGTTTGACTTCCTATTTTCATCAATGAGATTCTCAAAAGGTGTGTATTTGTGTGTGTGTGTGTGTATTGTTGTATTGTACACAACAGCTTGCCCCCTGCCCAATTGCTGACAGTTGAATGGGGCACTGTTCCTGCAGCGTGCGTGTGTGTGCGTGTGTGTGCGTGTGTGTGCGTGTGTGTGGGGTGACTCCTACACGACCCTGTTCATAAACCACAGATGAATGTGTGACTCGGACATACACTGTCTTATAATGTACCAGATTATTGCAGCATTGCCCATTTTATCATAGACACCCGGTTCGGTTATGCTTTGTCTGTCTGAAGATAGATAATTTAGAATAAATAGCTAATAAATATAAAAATAACTTGCTTTAAATTATTATGCTTTGCAGCCTAAGTGGAATTGGTTGTGCGGGATTTAAATATTATTGGCTATCACTGAATATCACTGTTTTATGTGTTTTGTTGACTGTGCTTCTCACGTGGAATAAAATACATTTAATTGAATGTGAGCATGTGGCAGTCCCAATTTAATTTCCCACTGTGCTGTGAATGTTACTGTGCTATTACCCGCACGCGCGGCAATTTTGACTTAATAGGCACGGAAAAGATGTTTTACATTGCACATTTCATATGCCGCCCTGCGAATGAGCATTGGAACTGCCATTGTCACAGCTTTTTGTCGGGGCAACAAGCTGTCCCAGAGGGCCCCTCTGTCCAGCTAATAATTAATAATAATAACAGTTATAATAATAATAATAATATAGTTTATAATAATGTATTTACAAGAGTATTACAATAAAAGAAATTACATTCAAATGTTGGGATACATATATTAATAAGATAACCTTCCTGATTGGGAAAGTGTTGCAGCAGCAAAATAGATGTATAGTAAAAATTTAACTTAAAAACAAATCTGCTGCTAATGCTTGCAATCCCGTTGGCCCCATATGGGCAAGATGTGGATTTGTGCAATTCATATGTTATACAGTCATCAGTGGAACATACATTATCATGGTGCAACATTGTAAATAAGTGGTATCATATTTGGGCTCTTAAAACCGATATTTTCTCTTTCTCAGACGTCATCAAGGAGCAGTCCAAGGAGCTCCGTGGCACGCAGAGGCAGATCACCAGAGACAGAGCCGCGCTGGAGAAACAAGAGAAACAAATGGTTGGACACACACTGATTTTTTAAATATTTTTTTAAATATTTTCTATATATTGCATGAATGCTGTATCAAAGCCCGAGGGTCAATATTCCTTCAACCACCTCCCAACGAAAACAGTCAAATCCACATTCTCTTTATGTTATCTGTGATTTAACTGGATTGACTAATGGACACATGAAGTCTGGTTACGGTAGTTTTGCTTCAAGGAGGACAGGGAGAGCGCGCACACGCACACGCACATACACATACACACATTCACGTAGTGTTACCAAGGGGTGTTGGGAAGCGAAGAAAGAACATTTCCTGTTACTAAAAGATGAAAAAGAGCTTTTTTTTTGTCCCCTCTCCTCTTTGTTGTAAAAGTAAATATAATACGGGGCATAATTACCTCCTTGGGGAAGCACTTTTTTATCTCTTAAGTCTTTCTGCTAATTAGTCTCTTTAAAAAAAAAGCTTTATTGCGCCATTTGAATAAAAGATCCTTTTAAGATATGAAAATGACCTAAATTTGTAGTTCAGCAAATTTGCGGATGTCTGAGTACCTCCCACGGTGCGCACACACACGGAGGGCCCGAGGCTAGTACAAGTACAGTTTAGATGAAGAAGTTCAGCGCCATGAGCACAAGCAGTAATGCGTCACAAAGGAAATTGTGCGGGAAAGGAAGATATTATTATTATTTTTAACAGAGGCAGGTCTCACGTCTGCGGCCGTGCGCTGCGCCGTGCCACTTCGGCGAAAGCCCTGTCCTATCCGTCATGCACGCGTACACCGCTCCCTCTCCCCCTCTGCCATGCCTGCCGTTTGACAGTGCCGTGATAAGCTCCCATACGCACGAGCCCATCTCTCTAGTCTCCAGTGTAGACATTCATGGGTGTTTGGTTTTTCTTGTGGATGACAGCAGTGTACAGCGTGATGGACACCATGTCTTTCAGAGGTGTATTTGTTTTGTTTTTACAGCCAGCCATGAGTTTTCATCTGTCCCTGCTCTGCTTAGCCGGCAAAGATAGCGGCAGACCGACGCACCTCCTTTGTTTGTGTGTGTGTGTGTGTGTGTGTGTGTGTGTGTGTGTGTGTGTGTGTTTTAAAGTGCCTGCTCAGCTTAACTGTGTGTGTGTGTGTGTGTGTGTGTGTGAGTGTGTGTACGTACATGAATAGCAGACAGCCATGGCACTTACACTGAGTGGAGCATCAATGAGCTACTAATGACGGTTTAACCCTTTCTAAACCCTGGAGCACACACATTCACACAGCAAAGCGGCGGAAGCCAGGGTATTACTGTTGCGCTGCCGAACATGAATAAGTCATATTTTTGTGGACAGACTTTAGCACAATTGCAAATATATGGGACACACACACTCACTCACTCACTCACGCATTCATGGCTGTGGCAGTGCTTAGAGGTCTGGCTCGATTACAGCAACTTGGAGATGCAGTCTGGTCTCTGGGGACAGACACAGTGGCCCTGTGGGTACTGGAAAATTCATGTGTTTGTTATTGCTAAAGGGGGTGCGCTTGCTTGCAGGTCTAAAGCCTAAGCCAGACGACTCTCTGTACTGTACACATGTAAACATACCCGTCTCAGGGGAGCACACCGTCTGTTGGTCTTAATCGATATGTATGTCTTTTGTGCATGGGCTTGTTTGTCTTTGTAATCTACGGTGTTGCGGCATTATTTGCATCCCCACTAAATTCCTCATGTCGTTCCCTCCCTCCACCTCTGCACCCACCCACCCACGCACACACACACACACACACACGTATACACAGGAGGCGGAGATCAAAAAGATGGCTAAGAGCGGTAATCGGGAGGCCTGCAAGATCCTGGCCAAGCAGCTGGTGCAGCTGAGGAAGCAGAAAAACAGGACGTACGCCGTCAGCTCCAAGGTGACCTCCATGTCCACGCAGACCAAGCTCATGAACTCCCAGATGAAGATGGCTGGTGCCATGTCCGCCACCGCCAAGGTAAGGCTGCTTCTGCACTGCACTGTGGGGCGGGGCTTAAGCGTCAAGTCCCCTCTGACTGTGTAATACGTTTCCATCAGGTGTCCAGAATGATGTACCAACAGATATTGGATATGTACTGTGAGAATATGCATCTCCAATGTCAGTGGAATTAGAAGACAATGCTGTTATTGGTAGTAATGTTGCTAGAAGATACATTTTAGAATTTTAAATGGAATAAAACCTCAAACAAATATATGCTTAACTTAATTTACTGACCTGTAATCTACTCAGACCTGACTTGACACACACGTGAGCCAGCTGCAGTGGTTATCTACACATTAATATTTCACCGCGGCTAATGAACGTATTTATGTGGGACGTGTTCCTGCTTCAAACCATGTCTTGTTTCATCACTGGTAATGATGTGGAAGAGGGAGGGATCATCGGAGCCAAAGACGGAATCAGCAAACTTAGACAGGTCAACTCTAATTAGGCTTCAGGTTAATGGGCTGTGAAAATGTGTGTCAGTATGTGTGCGAAAACGCATATTCTTTGTGTCAGATGGAGAGATTGCTTGTGTGTGCACACAGTGGGCCATATCTGGAAGCAAAGAAATAAGATGCGTAGTTGTGTATGTGTGTGTGTGTGATGGGCATGGTGTTTGCATTATCATCATTGCTACAAAGGCTAGTGGTACAGTACCCTGCAGTAGACTATATTGAAGAAAACGCATGGCCTTTGTACAGAACTTCTGGAGAATGTTGAACAGTGTGCGTGTGTGTGTGCGTGCAGACGATGCAGGCAGTCAACAAGAAGATGGATCCGCAGAAGACCCTGCAGACCATGCAGGACTTCCAGAAGGAGAACATGAAGATGGGCATGACAGAGGAAATGAGTAAGCGTCCACTGCTAAGATGTAAAATGAATATTAAACTTTTTAAATCCGATGTATTATCATTATCTACAGCTTGAGCTAGTCCCAGTGTTTAAAGGCCCCGTGTTCCAATTTCCAACTGTCATTTTTCAGTTATGTTTCAGAATTAGAACGATGCCCCCCAGCACTACAGCTGCGTTATGTTGCAAAGGAAACACACATCTACTAGTTTAGAGGCGTCCTAGCATTTTTCAAAATGCCAGCAACGGCTTTCCAACTCCAAAGTCCACAACTGTGACTGGAAAATCAATTTCTTTTATCTCCCAGTCGATTGCACTCTGTCACTGTGGCTCTCTTTCTTTTTTTTCCCCCTCCCAAGTCAGCGACACCCTGGATGAGATCTTTGATGAGTCTGGGGACGAGGAGGAATCTCAGGACATTGTCAACCAGGTGCTGGATGAGATCGGCATCGAAATCACCGGAAAGGTGAGGCTCCATAACAGGTCAAGTGTTACTGGAACACATTCATCACTCTTGTGTGTCTCCGGTCATTAAAATGAAGATATATATTAGCTTTCTTGTGTAGTTCTCAACCTCTTTTTAACCTTTGACCCCCAAAACAAAACGTTAAATAGCTTACCTCCTCATTTTGCTGCACAAATGTAGTCATACAAATAATATTAAAAGTTTATCTCAGAATTTTGAAATAACCTTGCTACCCACCTGCCCCTCAAATAAACCTCAACCTCGATTCCAACTGAGATAGATTATTGCCCATATACAATTTTAAATATTAGCACTGTCCTGGCAAAAGTGTGCCAATCTTACAATTTCCACCTTGTATTGGGAAAAAAAATAATCAAGTGTGTTTGGTTCTCACAGTGGCCCAGAGCTACCCTCTGGCGTTTCTGGGAGTGTTTGTTGATGAGAACTACATTTGAATATGGTTTCAGATATTTAAAGTTTCCACGCCACATAACAGTTTTAAGAGAGGATGCATTCGTGGCAGGATGAGATAAAAATAATACAATTTCACCACGTTTGTTGTTTTTTATCTATTCCATTTCTATTTTGGCAGCTGACACATGTTGGGGTGAGCCCTCAGCTTGTCCTCACTATCGAGTTCTGTGTAGCAGCCATGCTGTCCATCTGCTTAGAGTCTAGCTCCCCCTGGGGGCTTACATGGGTTATTACCCCGTCACAACTCAGTGCACAAGCCTGTAGATTTCCAACACAGCTATAGAAGGAAAAAAACATACTGATATCAAAATTGTACTGTTCACTTTTTTTTAGGGGGGTGGGGGTATCACACATTGGACAAAATAAAAAAAATAGAGAAAATAAAACATCAACGGTTCTTGGATCATATGGTTCTGCAAATCTACATTTGTAATATTTATTCAGCCCCAAAGCTATGCGTCTAACAGGAAATGCTAGGCAGATAGAGCCATCCGTGCACTGAAGTTTGGATATTCCCTAACAGGGTAATGATTTGTGTAGATCATTAATGTGTTGGGGCACTAATATGATTTATTTTTGTTCAAGATGGTGAGAGCGCCAGCAGCAGGAAAGAGTTTGCCGAGCACTGCCTCTCCCAGCCGGGCCACCATCTCCGACGACGAGATCGAGAGACAGCTCCGAGCCCTGGGAGTGGACTAGTGCGCACACACACAAACACACATGCTAAGATGGGCAGACACAATCAACAGCAGAGTAACGTACACTACACTACACAGACAGACACACACACTCAAAGAAATGCTCAAAGGCAGACAGATGTATACACACAGTTGTCGTCAAATTGCCTTACAAACAATAGGAGAGGAACATCTGGAATCTATTTATGCAAATGGAATATTTATGATGTTAGATTGGCCCAAGCCTGAAGGTGAACCGGCCATAGGGGCTTGGATTATACCTGATCACCACCTCTGTCTCTTAAAGGGCTACGCTTTTATTGGGACTCTGGTGAACTAGATTTATTTTGACATTTGGGTTGAAACTGTTAAAAAGAACGCTATCAGTGCTGTAAAAACATAGTCAATTGCTTTAGAAGTGGTCTGAATGCTGATGGAATCCACATTTTCCTTATACTTGCTAACTAACTCTGTAATATAAAAATGGTCTTCAATATAAAATATGAGATTCACTCCTCCTGTGAAGTATTTATGTTTACATTTTATCTCCATGGGGTTTCCGTTGTATGCCTACAACCGAATATTATGCTTCCCCTTATCTATTATCTTTTTTTTTTTTTTTTTGAAGGAAGTTATTCATTAAATTTTTTTCTTATGTTCTTAGGTACGCTACTATAGCTCTTGGAGATGATATGACTCAGATGCACTTGTGTAGTTTAATATCTACATGCCCAAGGGCTTGGGTAAGGCCTTGACTCTCATAGTTCTTGACTTTCATTAGAATCTGTGGCAAGATTGATTGGAGGGTAAACCGGTTAAAACTTATTTATAATACCAGTCCACTGATTTGATCCTAAAAATACATTTAACTTCTGTGTGTGTGTGTGTGTAAAACCCTTACCATGCACTAATTGATTATAATTCAAATACTTTTAACTGGAATATCAAAGAATTCTTCGTGAACAGTTTCAGGCTAGTTGGTTATAATTTAGGTTTTAGGTCGATGATTGTCTATCTTGTGCAGAACATTGACATAGGAATGATGCACGGACCGTAGGTCGACGTCCTGATGTCGCGTTTCTCTTTCAGCTGCTGTGCAGTTACTGAATTTCGGGCTGCCGTGCTCTCACACACACACACACACACACAAACACACAAACACGCGAAACAGCAATGTGATGGAGGTGTTTGCTAAAACGACACTGTGATCCAGGTGATGTTCCCTCATAGAGCCATGCTTTAGCTTACTGTATGCCTCCCCTCAATATCACTTTTGGCCACATGGGGGTGACACAGTGTCATTGGTGTCTACCTCTGGGATGTTTTTTCCTATATATTACCATTGCCAAAATAAAATGAGAAATTATGAAGCTGCATGTGTCTAATAATATACAATGTGTAATTAAATAATGATGGCTTAAATCCTGCTGGCTTTTGTCAATCTCGGTCTTCTGCATTGAAAACTGTCTTGGATGTGACCGGAAAACAATGTCGATTTTTTTGTGTGTGCAATTCTCTGATTGTCCCATCCTTTTTAACATAATATAGTATGTATACTACTGTATGTATCCTTTGTCATTGTACAGTCACTGTTTAGGGTTTATCGCTTTTATAAGGAATAAAGTTTCTTCAGGTACAAAATGGTTATTTACTCCTTTGTTCTGCCCTTACAAGCACAAGAGGCAAGACTCCGATTTAGTTTCTGCGTATTCCTGTGTATTGTATACATGCATAATACTTGAGCAGAATTAGCTTGCTACCTCTAATCTCCATAATATTCCTTGAGATTTGTGTGTGAGAAGACTTGCACTCCGCCCCTTCTGGACAATAAACACACTACCTTCATTCATTTAAATACATAACCTTAGATGTCGGTCAGTGATTTTGCTGCCTGGCCAAAGAGGCCTCTTCCTAAATTCCTATATTTTCCTGGCCTGTGCGTTTCAAACATGTTCTGGAGGCACCTCATTACATGAGACCCAATGGAACTATTTATTTCACCTGCATGTTCCCCTGACAACGCTGTCACTCTATTCTAAATAGAGTAAGTCAGAGATAGCTGCCTGAATAGAGATTCATTTCCCACCCTTATTTATGATACCTTGGTGACATGCCCATGATATGTACAGTACAAGCTGCAAAGAAGGCCAGACTTATGTATTTATTCATAGAAACACATCAAGATGCCAGTAAAAATGAAAAATAGCACAGCATGGTTTCTTTATGGTTCATAACTGAATCGGACAGCCACAAATTAATCACATCTTCCTTAAGTGAGGGTGCAAATGCCATACAAACACTGTTACGTGTTTGGCATATTCAGACATTTCTTCAGGTTTTCATTACAAATAAGGACACTTGCCGTCTGTTTATCTGCGTGTCTGTCAAGCAATATTTTAAAAAGATTTATACTTTTTTGTCATATGACACTAATGACAATCCAAGTGACAAAATGCTGTTTGATATTTTAATCTATAGTTTCATTATCACTCCCTAAACGGAATATGAGTTGGGATTTATGATGGTAGCAAAGAACCTGACATATATAAACCCCCGAATAGAAAGGCTGTGAAGCATTAGCTGGCTTATCAGTTTCCCAAACCAGGTCAGTTACAACTTTCTGCTGTTAAAGTTACACACTACTTTGTCACAGCAACACATCATGACATCAACAAATTTGAAAAATTATGTTGACATACTCTGACTTCATATCCCTGACTTCAAAACATTGATCAATCAATAAATAAATAACGTTGAACAGAGTAATGTGGTTCATAATATATTACATCTCATATAAATAGACTTTCATGACATGACACGCAAAATATATTGCTATAGTAACAGAAACTCCTGTCACATTCTTCATAAGACATTGGTATGGCCATATACTGTACATTGTCTTCTAGAATAAAAAAAAAAAACATTACAGCCATTAGTAAACATAAAGAGGCCAGTTCAAGATGCCTGCGTTAGAAATGAGACGAATTTCTACGACTTTTTTCTGAGCAAAAATCTCAGGGTCTCTGAAAACAAATACGCACACTCCATTGGGGGGCAGTTTGTGTAGATGTGTGCATAGATAATTACAATTAGGTCGTTTAGCAGACACTTTTATCCAAACTGACATACACAGGTGCTGGTCATATTAAAATATCATCAAAAAGTTGATTTATTTCAGTAATTCCATTCAAAAAGTGAAACTTGGATATTATATTCATTCATTACA
>JAOEHI010054042.1:0-14475 GCA_025447815.1 Percopsis transmontana | reverse complement strand
GCAAGATGCCTAACCCCTACCTGCTCCATGTAATAGCACCATGTAATTGTAAGTTGCTTTGGATAAAAGCGTCTGCTTGTTGTAATTGTGTCTTTAAGTCACCTAAGTCACCAAATTTGTTTCTGGAATGCCAAAGGGTATTGTGAACGCGACCACTTAACGTGCCCTAACCTGATTGGCCTCCCGACATCCTCTCACATACACAAAAGCTAAACCAACCAATGACCTCCCCAATACAATCATCACAGTATAACAACAAGTTAAGCTTCAGGGATATCAATGTGTTCCACAGCAGGAAAACCCCCAGAAAGGGAATGGTTTTACAGGTGGTGGCAACAGACAATTGCTCTCTCCTCATCCTTCCTGACTGATTCTTCTCTAGTTTTGCGATTTGCTAGTGTATTTGTCTAATAGTGTACATGTAGCTACATTTCCAGCATTGACACTTAACACGTTTTTCCACAAGTTTCCCACACAACAAGATAGTAGCGAAACAATTACAAAGATACATCAAGGATTTATGAGAGAAGGCGATTCCCACTTCTTACCTTCGTGAGCAGAATAAACAGTGACCCTACCATTGCCAGAGTCACTCAAGTGAAAGGGAAGTGACCAAAAACAGAATGAGCGCCCTCCGGTGACAACCTCCACAACTACACCTTCCCACAGCTATCTATTTATAGACATATCACAGCAGGATGAAGCCACATTAATCATAGGAATGCCAGTGACATTTAAAGATGCTCCATTATTCCACGAAGAGGTTTCCATTCCATCATTGTACAAGTTTGTCTTTTAATAGTAAGTTTTGGTGTATATCTTTTGATAGCATTGCTTTTTATTCATTGAGATTATTGCACAGATATACTTTTTGTGTATATGTATCAATTATACCCACGTTTGTACCGAGCTTCGTTTCAGTATTTTCACTGGAGAAACGAAAGTGGATTGAGACTCAAGCACGGATGTCGCATCATCTGAGCATTTCCATCGTAATTTAATCCAAAACATATATATTCAAAACATATATATTCATGAAGCACTCATTTTCTAACTTGTTTTCTGCTCGTAAATAAGCAGAATTAAGTGGATTAGTTTGTCCATTTAAAGAATGTATTATAACTGTCTCACATTCTGGCTTTGTTCAGAGAATTGGACAACAACATGTCTGTGTAAACGGCACAGCTTTGTCTGCCATGTGTTCCTGCCAGTGTGTTTCTTTTGTAAACACCTGTCAGGGAAATATCTCAACCAAACAATTGTAAGTGTCTTTGTGGCCTGTCTGCTAACGTCTCACAGAAGGCAATGAACAAAGAGTAAACACAGAAAATGAAGGGGCGTGCAGCCCCCAGAGACAGTCCTGCTGTGGAAAATGGGAGGTGTGAAAGTCATCTCAAGGTAGACGCGCTTCCCTGCCTTCAGTTTATTTTCTGATTATCGCACAGATATCATTGATCTGTGATCATTACAGGGCACCAGGAACCTGGGACCTCATGGCCAGCAGCTGATGAACATGTAAGGCTCACATTAACAAAATAGACTGCAGGGGTCATTGGAGGCATCTGGCCACTATACCCTGAAGAACTCTCACATCGGTTATTCTACAGCTGTGAGACCCATGGCTGATCACTCTGTATGAATGTTAGAAAATAATTCTCATTTCAATTAACATAATTCACAAATCTACAAAAAAATCTATTTTTTTTCAACAAAACCAAGAAAACAAAGTTACTACTTGGTTACAATAAACATGTTTGTTCAGAAGTACAGTAGGCGGAACATTTAATAGCATCACATAGGCTATTTCTTTGCGACTGCCATTTATTTATTCCAAACCCTGCTTCATCGATTTTCCCAGCGGGAGTTAACACTGTAGCTACAGCCGCTTGAATATCCATAAATTCAGCAAAGGAAACATCAATGTAATAACAACGGCATCGACAAGACCCCCCAACACACATCCCGATGTCAGCCTCATTAGTGACCATGTTTACATGCACTCACATTCGGAATATGTCAACATTCCAAGCTCGGGAATACCCCAGGAATACATTACCATAACCAATTCAGAAATATGTCAACATTCCAAGTTCGGGAATACCCCAGGAATACATTACCATAACCATAACCATGTACAAATATGTTTATGAACACTACTAATGCTGACATTGCGAATTATTGATATATTCATATTAACACCAACAATAATAAGTGGAACACTGTGTGCAGTCATCGGGAAGACATGTAATTTCCTTTCGTATTCATCCATCCAAACCCCTTCCCTTTCCGTGATTTAACAAGCCCTTTGCAACATACTGCACAACCGCACATGCACATCAAAATCCATACCATGTCAAAATCATAAAGGAGAACATTTTCCTTTGAGGAATGACCAGAGCAGTGAATCATTTACTCACGGCTTGTGACTGTCGGCAAGTTGAATTGACAAGTTGCATCTGTCAATATCAGTAAAGACCGGTAAAGGGAAAATCCAGGGGTTTTTCGGGGTAAATGTAGTGTTAATGTAATGTAGTCCGTTACACAAAACAGAGCAATCCATTATGCAAATAATAAAACAAACAAGCAAATCTCTCTTACTTACTGTATTTCTTACTGACAAATGTAATCTTACATTCACAAAAGCTTCATGAATGAGGCCCATGGGTTCTTTATTGCCATGTTTCCAACTGATGCGTGTGCCCGTCCATGCTTAGGAGGAATCGGGTTAGTAGTGGGTTAGCAGCGGGTTAGCAGCAGGTTAGCTTGAGGCCCCTCGTGGCTACACTGTACCTCATGTTTCCGGAATCGCCTTCGCCATCTTCGGGAGGCATTATAGTGCTTGCTTGTCAACCCTACACTACCCTGTTCCCTCTCTTGCTGCTGCTATTGTTTGTCAGACGTGCTCCCCCGAGATTTCGGGGAGGTCGGAGCGTGGTCATCACTCAAGGATATGTCCCGGCTTTTGAGCGGTGTTTTGGTGGGAAACGAGAAGGAGAATGATCTACTAAGGGTGTCATAATCTGTACGGCCCCCGGCTCCGGCGAGTGACATATTGTCGTCTGGAAATCATGTCATTGGGGCCGTGTTGGCCCACTTAAAATGTCCTCATTCTGGGGCAGGAGACAGTAGTTTTGGGTGGAGGTGGATGACAATAGGCTGCCTCCGTAAAGCAGAGACACAACATTTGTAGGGCCTCTTAAAACTTTTCTTAGCTTGCTAGTACATTTATCTGAGATGCCCATCTGTTTCTCTGATGAACAGTAATTTGAGTTTTGACTCACTTCACTTTGAAGCCAAAAAAGAGGGAGTAGATTGGACACAATTCAAGGCAGGGAGAGAGGTGAAGGGTGAACTGGCTCAAGTAGCGTTTACCAAGTGGATCTGTGAATGTAGTCAAAAGAAAAATCTCTTCAAAAACACCTTTTTTTAAATAAAATAAGGCACAAAGTTAAAAGTTAAAGAGCTTTAGCTTTAAAACTTAAAAAAAAAAAAAAATGTATCCAGCATCAGACCATTTACACAGAACCGTTAGCTTTTGTCAGAAATGGTTATGAAGCCATCCGCCATGATATTATCAAAGTCAGGGGCAGCATGATTGAAATCGAGTGAGGGGAGGAAACAGATCTGAGATACAGGAATTCAATATTATGGGATTCAAACAGGGATCGCATGTGCCTACAGAATAGGGTCCTCCGTGGAACAAATCCACGGAGGATTCATTCAGGATGAAGCTTAGTGCAAAGCAATAACACAAACGGCCTTGATCGTGTCTGTTGTTTAGCTGCAGTATTGAATATGGCTAAACCAAGTAAGACAGATAAATATTGCCGTCCAGAATACATTGAGATGGGAAACGTTGTCGTGTGACAGCTAGACAGGTTCTTGGCTTGAGGCCGGCGGCTGAGGGGAGCACTGGGCTCTCTGAGAGAGAATGGAAACGGTGACTGTTTGGCTGGGCACGGTGTGCGGAAACACAACCGCCGTCTGAAATGTTTAGTTGCGTTCTTGGCTGGATGTGGGGATATCCCTGACAGCGCCTGGAGGCCAAAAGAGATGATGCCAAATTCACGAGCCACGGGGATGTGTCCAAAATCTGAGATCATGATTAAGATAGTGTGATGATTGGACAAGGATTTATGTAAAATGTGAGATGTGTGCATATCATAGGTTAGCATGTTTAAAATGATCTTTCATCTAGCCTTAAATAGTAATCAGTTACAGATGACTGGCATTTGAAAGTAAATTTGTGTGTTTACATCCTTTTTTTCCATGTTTGAAATGTACTACATAAAATCCAAAAGCATCATTAAAAAATGTATCCATTAAACTGTTAGTTTGGATGATTTTTGGCATATCGCTTTTTTCAGTAAGAAGAAGAAGAAGAAAACTTTATTTCAGACCCAGGAGGATCCATATCACAATAAAAACATACACAAAATATATATATACACACACATATATAAATCTATACACACACACACACACACATATACACACATACATACATATACAAAAATACAAAGATAAGTAGTCTCCTGTGATGTTGATTTATTAAATATAATTTCATGTTAATATGTTCTTCACTAGATGCATGATTAGTTATAATAGTATGTTCTTCACTAGATGCTCACAAGTTATAATAGTAGATTTAAACCTTTTGTATGACGACAGAGAGCACTCTAATATATTCTAGTATAATTCTAATATAAAAATATATTAAGTTGAAATATTATTAAAGTTGAACGCAGACCCATGTTGACCCACAGTTCAACAGGCTGAGGGCCTGGTCTGTTCAGAAGTTAATTCGGTCTGGAAATCTCGCTGCACACAGAACAAGATGAGTGAGCACATCAGAAAGCGTTGTCTAATTGTCCATAAGACATGTAGTGTACCAGGTCATGTGGAACCTAGTTCCTCAAAAATAAATTGCAATTATGACCTGAATCACCCTCAGTTTCCACTGTTTGGTAATGTTACATTGTGCAGGTTTATGCTTAAGCACTCAAATGTATAACACGGGGAACCTAATGCAAGCATAACAATGTCTCACACCAGAATGACATTTATCAATTGACAATATCACAGGTAAATAATGGTTACCCAGAATGCAATGCAGGTCATTCATTGCTTTTTACTAAAATTTTGTTGACAAAAAACATGTTGCTGTATGGTGTTAGACTGAAATTTGGTTTATTGTATTGATGTTAGATAAATAGAACCATGATGGAAGTAGTAGATCTAACTCATTGTGGATGTGTGAGTGCAAAGCTGGACACCAAACCGTAAATCTGTTAAACGTTAATTAACAAAGTTAACATTTCTGTTTACAATTTAACTTTTAAGGTAACTGAAAATCTTTATCGGACTACGTAACTCATTACATTTACGTCTGCCAACTCAAGTCCATTAACCAAAAAAAACGTAACAAGACCAAATCCGATGCTTGTGCCAAGGGTAGAAACCCGGTTGACCTCTCAGAACTAAGACTGTCAGACAATGTTAATAACACAACTTCTCTGTTCCTAATGCAAGGTAACACAAAGCAACAAAGATGATTGATGTTTTCAATCAAGGTACGGGCGACACTTCTTCGGCAATGATCCTGTCAACTCCAGGAAAGATGTTTGTGGGTGGTGGTGCTCACCCGGGCACAGAAGACACTCGGCCCAGACACAAGGGCACGCCACATAGGAGAACGTTCCCCGGAGAGCGCACAGGAAATGAAATATGGATCGACCAAATCTATTTCCCGTCACCGCACTTGAACAAAGTGAGATATCAGAGCGCGCGCGGGGGGCGCTAGCTCGTAATGGCCGTCCTCCGAAAAGAACACAGCGCTCAGAATGGCACTTGTCACGACAGACAAAAGTATTCAGCCATTTCGAGGTCCGGCGGCCTGTTGAAGCGTGTGTTGACAGAACCTGAAGCTATTGCGCTTCAGATGCCTTTTCCTTTTCCAAGCCCAATGCCCCTTGCCGTACAGCACCGTTTGTCAACCGTTTCCTGGATCGGAGAAAAACAGAAAGCTGTTGTTAGTTCAGTTTTTGAGTCCAGATTAACCTTGGATTGAATCAAGGTTAATCTGGATTTAAATATACAATCTCAAACCTTTTAATAGTAATAATAGACCGTTTTGATGACGGAATACTTACTGACACACCCTCTACTGTGCCCCGCGCCCTTTTCGGCTCAAGCGATGTCGACGGCGGCGGGAAATTAGCAAACTCACCCAGGCGAGAGAACAACCACCTTGCACCCAAATAGTGATTCCGTTTGCGTTAGCGCTACCGCCGTCCGGAAACTACAGCCCATTGTGTCACCTAAATGCAACAAACTGGAAAGTTTAAGAGCGTTGCTTTAAATTGGCACCGATCAACAACACTGCATGACCTGATATTACCCCGAAAGAGCAGTAATAGTCTTGTGGCTTAGAGGCATCGGTATGGTTCAGTTTTCCTTCATTATGCAATAAGAGACTGTTTTATGTGCGGACTGCCAAGTCGTTGGCGGGCCAGACTCTAAATGCTTGTCTCCTGGCTGACCCTTCCTGCAACTTAGTACATTTCCACAGCCCGCTGGTACTGATATGGCACCCACGGGCGCAACCGTCTCTTTGGTCTAATAATTGTGTCTGTACGGCCGTGTCCTCTGTGACGACAAGGTAGCGCGCAGTGAAGTGAAGAATGGATTGAAAAATAAACATGGTCTACCATTGAGTGAAAAGACACCACTGTTAACAGACACTGCATCACTTACTGTAGAAACCTGTGTCCCCTGGAAAATGAAAATCCAGCAGCAGTACTAAGGTCACATATTCAGCGTTGACATTCTCAACGCGGGCGCTTTAGAAGCTGAAGTCCTCCTATGAATAAAATAATAAAGAGTCCGTAGAGTCCAGAGATTTCTCTTCTTCGGAGAAGCTGTGTTGAAGTTCATGGCCTATAATTATGCTATTCGTCCTCACAGAGGAATGGCCTGTATTCCTTTCTGAATTGTTGATCTTGTGAGTTGTCACCACAAAGTTAATTTCCCTAGGGGCCTCGCCATATAAATTGCATGCCACTGAACAGAAGTAATAGCTATGGTCTTGAAGATATGTTTGGCAGCAACTTCCAAGAGGTGTGCTGGCTCCGTCGCCAACGAAGAGTAGCTCTAAATTAGTGTTATTCACAACATGACATCCTGCTTATTATTTTGCGAATGGGAACAAGTGTTGTGGCTATATTTGTATATTGCCTTGTGGTCCCTCAGCAATTTGTATGAAGTTATGTTCATATTTTTTCAAGAGGTGTGGTTAATTTTACGGTAATCAAAGCTGATAGCACTATTAGAGATGCATCAGTTGTTCCCACACAGACTAATTGTCCCAACAGTCACATTTGTACGAGAACCGGCATAAAAATAATACGAATGCACAAAATGTTCCCCCCAAAGATGCATCCATGGTGAAATACAAGCAGAGGGATGAAAGCTGATATCATCGGGATTCATTAGTATAAATAATGGAATCCCACATTAGAAAGAGTCATAAAATATTTTAAGACGGATACTTTATCATGCTAATTAGAATAATTAGTAATCAGAATAATTAGAGGCATTTTAAAAGATGATTTACCAATCCCTACTCTGACATGCTCTGACAGCTCTATTGTCCAACAGTAAACTAGCCATAGAAACACTGCTTCTATAGAAATGAGTTTCAAGGTCCACAGTTGACTTCTTAAACCCATCAGATGCAGCCTCTGAATGCCTTAATAATGTAAAATAGTAAATTGGATTTTTTTTCTCGACTTTCACATAATTAGAATGTGGAGGAGAGAGGAGGCCCATATGGTCCCATTCATAATTGATGGCCTTTTGATAGAAGGGTGACTCTGTAATGTGCACTGTGTGAGATGGATCAGTCAAAGTGGGGCTTATTTGGTCTTATTCACCCAATATAGTATTTTTAGACGGGGGAGAGACATTCCCTTTTGAGAGATATGAGATAATGTGTGTTGATAATTTGCCATTCTCACAATCCAGTCGGCATTTACGCTGCATGTGTTTTTAACCATTACAACCCGATTACACCTCTCAAAGGCGACACATGAAGGAACTCTAGAGGGTTGACTGGTGGAAATGCTGTAAGTCTTCCTCCATACGAGCCACTGTGTGAAGGATACCACCACACACACACACACACACACACACCTGTGTGTCCTGCTGTGTCCAAAGACCGGTTCATGCCCGCACAGTAATTCAGTCCTGTGGAGGCAAACACACATCTAAAAAGATGTACAATAATTCACTCTCACATCGAAATATGCCATCCATCAAAGCAGTCACTAATTTCCCCCTGGATATAATACGGTTTTCTTTTTGTTTTTTTCCGCGAGAAGAGTGCGTCCATCTTGCGATATACATCACCCAAAGAGGTGACACACAAACGCACTCTTTCAGATGTGCGCGCACACACACACACACACACGCACGCACGCACGCACGCACGCACGCACGCACGCGCACACACGCACGCACGCACGCACGCACGCACGCACACGCACACGCACACACACACACACACACACACACACACACACACACACGGGGTTTCTCATCGATCGCTGCTTCAAGGCCTCTTTCCACACAGTACAAGCTGGGCACCGACCCCCGGCACGCCCACCTGAGGCCGCTGAGAAGCACAAAAGGCCAAGATTCATAGGTTGTCTGGGGCGCTGTGGCATCTACACAAATCTTTTAAATTAAAGCTTTGTTACTGTCCGGCCTGGCCCACTTATTCCGGAAGAATCACCGTGCCCTTTCAGTGAGGCGCTATATAAAGGCTGGGCTGATTGGGACATTTTTAGCCTTATTTATGGTACATGTGATGAAACGCCCCCCCACCCCTGAACTGCTGATGAAGGCAATCAAGCGTACCTGTGGAAAAGGTTCAATCAACAAAGTGCTTTCTGCAAAAGTTGTTATTTTATTGGCCAGTGGGTCCGAGCAAACGCAGACAGATAGTCTCGCTGAAGGTCACGCAGATGATTTTTATAAGCTATTAAGATTTTATTATTGATAGAAGTCTTTTGCGGAGATTACGTGGGGTTCCTGCGGGAAGCTTTCGGAGCCAAATGATTGGTATCTGAGCCTCGGTGCAAGGGTGAACCGCCGTCGTGATAAACCTGGGAGCTGAAGAAAAGGTTTGTCTTAAAGGGTAAACTATTGGACCCACTACTCCACGGCGCCCCCTGGGACACAAAATGGTTGGCTGTGCAGGGAGGGGTAGAGAACAGTAACAACAGTGTGAGCCTAGAGGGCTCCAGGATCTAGGGGTGGGTAGAGAGGAGTGCGAGTCACTCAGCACTCAGGTGCATACCATTGGAGTTTAAACCAAAGCAAAGGCTCATGTCAACCACAGAGTTCCAGAGTGGACCTTTAAGTTGAAAGTCTACCAAAGATATTTTCACATGTATACACCATCACGGCAACCTAACAGTGTGAGTGACATGGCCGGTGAAACCACATTCCTCAGAGCCCCATAAGGGCGGTCCTGATTGGATAGTTTACCCCTGGAGGGCTCCGTTCCCCTGACCCCGGGGCTCTGTGATTGGTGTGTTTGCTAATGAAAAGCGACAGCCCGATTACACAGGCGTCGACTGAAAGGCCAGGGAGGAACCTTGGAGTCACCTTACAGGGTCCAAACGGTGTCAAGTGTAATGTGTCCTTCACACCCACACCACACGACGCCGGAGATCACCATGCGTCTCAACTTCTGCTGCAATACGAGGGAATGTATTTTCATTAGCGGATACAATGGCAGGATCAACAAACACAATTTCCAGGCTGTAAATTATTTAATAAGGTTATGGATATCATAGCAGGCTGGCGCGATGATAATTGTGAGCGACACCTTTCTGCATGTGTAAATTAGGTTTGCTTACAGTGATGCAACGCATAGCAGAATGTTCTCAGCGGCTGGAACGGGCGAACAATAAATGTTTTGTTAATTGCAAATGAATTGCATTACAAGGTTGACAACATGTCAGACTGCAATTAGACTTTGTGGGATGACAGATGGTGAAATAAAACACCGTTTGTAAATTTGTCTAAAGGAAAAAAAACACTATGCACAGTTCAGCATTACTAAAATGCTTATTCGCTTTGAATAAAAGTTAGGGGCCTGGGGCAATATGGGTTTTTCTTCTTCTGTCTGACCTGCTGTGTGCTTTCACAAACGCTTCAGCAACGTATTGGCTAGAAGCTACTCTGCTAACAGTGAAACGCTGTTCCCACTGTTGACATGTTAACACAAATACAAAAACGTGCTGTTAAAAAACTACAAGCATCATGCCTACGTTAGACTATATATGACTATATATAAATTATAGATGTGACTCCCTGTAAAAGGGCTTCAACTCTTTTCTAATGAGGCGACGTGTCAATAGAGTTATCTGAAGCCCGATTGCTCGCAAGGCTCTCCAGGACAGCTACGATTTTATTACCCAACCTTTGAGAGCAAAATATTAATTCCCAATTGTCCGGTCATGGTTCAACCCTTTGGATCCCTGCCGTCTCTTTAAAAGGGCACCGCTCAATAGACACTCTATGAGGTGTGTCCGCATGTGAAATGTCACCGCTAAAAGATGCCAGTAAAAAGAGACTATTCCATGGTTCTTTTGCAGGTGACAGCTCCACTTCGGTGAGGCAGGCAGAGCTTCTAATGCCTTTATTTCTCATGCCTGAATGGCGGCAGCTCCCTCCTAGGATGAAACACGGATCCGGAGACAAGGCTCTGGAGCCCCCCGTGAACCCAGCGGGTCGGCCCGATGAAGTCGCGGAGAGGCTCGTGGGAAGGAGCGCAGCTGTGTTTACGTAACTGTAATTGCAGCCATTGTGTGATGCTGCAGGCTTGACTCCGTCTCCCAGCAGATACACCCCCACTCTCCCTGGCCTGTGTGTCTATGCACTGACACGCTGGTGGCTTGAAAGACCGCCCCCGTAGGGAGGCTCAGACAATCAGGAGGCTGTTTGTTGGGCCTTGTTATGAAGCAGTGTTGACGAGATGCAGGTGATACTGGGTTAACGCACAGGTCCAGCATGTTTCTCTATGTGGGGGACTTGATAGGGGGGAGTCTGGTGTGTCCAGTCAGAGTTAGATTGGTGGGGTCCTTGTGTCATGTTGTAACGCTGCTAGAGCTTTTAATAGACAAAACCAAGGCCAGCAGTTGCTGCTGTTCAGAGACAACGCGCCCTCCGACCGCTGGCATTTGAATTCACAAAGGCTGTGTTACAGCGACGAGCCCAGACGCCACACTGTCGCACCGATCGGTCGATCCGGCAGTCACGGGAGGTGAACATCAGGCAGGAACGTCAGGACCAAATGACAGACTATCAATCAGCAGTGAGCGAGCGGGCGTGCGAGCTAGCGTGCGTGTGTGCTAGCGGGCGTGCGTGCTAGCGTGCGTGCGTGCTAGCGTGCGTGCGAGCTAGCGTGCGTACGAGCTAGCGTGCGTGCGGGCGTGCGAGCTAGCGTGCGTGCGGGCGTGCGAGCTAGCGTGCGTGCGAGCTAGCGTGCGGGCGTGTGAGCTAGCGTGCGTGCGGGCGTGCGAGCTAGCGTGTGAGCTAGCGTGCGTGCGGGCGTGTGAGCTAGCGTGCGTGTGAGCTAGCTCACTGTGCTGGACACCTCTGCATGGCCGCGGGGCATCTCAGCCTCCATTTGCTCACCTGAGCATTTGTCTCAATCAATGAGGGGCAATACCACAGGCTCCAGACAGGCCGTCTGTCTGCCTCCGCTTGTCCCCCCCCCACCGCCGTATGAGGTTACCAGCCAGCTAGAGAGGCGCTGCAGTCTGCTGAACGCTGCACTCAGCAGCGGCCAGGACACAGAGATCATTATTAAAAGGCCCGTGGGCCGATAGCATCTCAGCAGACTGCGATTACTCGTAGCAAACACACAGGCAGCCGCGCAGGGCTCATCGGACGCGTCTGCCTGTGTGTTCCCTGTCCGCCTGTCGGGTTTAGATTGTGTGATACACTTTAGGGATGATTAAACGACACCCATTTCGTGTCCACCACCACACAAATGCATGTGCTCCAGTGTTTTAATATAAATACTGCATATATAATCGATTTTCTTTTTTAAATTAAATTCCTCCATTGAGAAAGAAGGAACAAAGGAAGTCCTCTGGTATCCCTGGGCCACGGTCTGCACTCTCTAACCAGGTTTAGGAACACTGAAATGCTCCTTATTTCTGTTCACGGCAAAGGATACAAGTGAAACCTGAAGACAGAATGGCGAACTGTGATTAAACCCCCCCCCGCCCCCCGCCCCCGCCAAGCAACACAGATAGACTGAGAGCATGCAGGGCGGGCAACGAACACCAACAGCTTCTGGCGCCGGTGAGCCCCATCAGCCCGACAGGGCGGCGGAGATAAACGCCTCCACGCTGGCTTCTGGCTCACTGGCCACACAGCTGGAAGGGGAGGGGGATTTGGACGCAGAGACGCGAGAGTATAATCCCGACTACAGCTTGTGTTTCACCACGATGTGGGCAAGATTATCTGAGGGAGGGAAGGTGTTCTGGAACACTGGACAGTAAGGTAGCTCCCTCATGAATGCTGTATTGATGCGTAAGAATCCAAACCAAAACAGAATCTGTCTCCACCCCCTAGTTGACTGGATATAGCGCTTTAAACAGAGAGGTCGACAGCAGCTACAACAAACATCTATAACATCTAGTCAGAGGGTCAAATGCTGTAGGTTGGGATGAGTACTTTCCTTTAAACCCTTTTACTCATCTATTTTTAAACCTATTTTTCATTACTGATATTTTAATTGCAAGGTTAAAAAAAAATATAATAATAGTCAACTCATCCCAATTGCCCTCAGACAAGAAAACATGTCTCCAAAACCTTTGCGACAGAGAGTGTCATCATGTCTGAAACATCTGATCTGTTAACAAATTACTGCTGAGCCTTTTCACAAATGACCAAAGTTTAAAGTGCTCTGGCTTAATAGCCACGGCCATCCATCTGCAAAATGATAGAACCTCTAATATTTCTTTTATTTCTCTCAGCTGCATTTTTAAAGTCATTAAATAATCTTCAAATTAAGAGACACTTTCAAAGAATATTTAGGGATAGGATAGGAAACATGGAAGTGTTGAGATGTCTATCTGCATATCTGATGCCCATGTGACCTCGAGAGCACGAGATTGTTCCTTAGTTGGAAAATAATAAAAGTCTCCATTAAATGTCAACAGAATTACCTCTAAGTGTTCTGTCTACCGTGGACAGCAGAACAATAGACAGTGTGTCTTCACGTCGGCCTACAGCACCGCTCAGCTCACACAGCAATAACGTAGAGGAACACTTTTGATGCGTACACATGCATGCAATTAGCTAAAGTGGCAAAACAAGTCTGCCCTGGCCGGCCTTGTGGGTGTCAAGACACTGGATGAAAGGAAACGCGCTCACCTAACATCCTGATCGATATGCGTGTTCCCTGGCTGGCCTTGGTCCCACAGCAATTATCACACACACACACGCACACATGGGCGCGCACGCACGCACGCACACGCACACACACACACACGCACACGCACACACACACACACACACACACACACACGCACAAGCACGCACGCACACACACAGGAGAGGACAGCGTCACTCAGGTCGATGTACATTTGATCCTCACCTCTGCAAAGTCAAACTAGAGATCCAGGCTTGGTGTCCTCACCACCCATTAAGAAAATTGGGTGACGGCAAAGCATGAATCCTGCTGACAGCGAGTTTATATCTGCGTGCAGCGGGGTTAGCGCGACACGTGTATATCTGCGTGCAGCGGGGTTAGCGCGAGACGTGTATATCTGCGTGCAGCGGGGTTAGCGCGACACGTGTATATCTGCGTGCAGCGGGGTTAGCGCGACACGTGTATATCTGCGTGCAGCGGGGTTAGCGCGACACGGGGTTAAAATGTACTCAGCTCACGTTAAACTTTAAAAGTCGAACTGAAAGGAAAATACATTTTGAGCGGTCAATGAGCGCGTGCTATGTAGTTTGGCCTATGGCGGGAAGACTTTTGGGGGGAAATCCTGGTAGCCCTTTGGGGAAACATCCTCATTGTGTTTCTCTGCAGTGACAGCACTGCCAGGCATGTGGCTGGGTAGGATTGTTGCTGTTTTCTACACTTTATTGCAGTGTAGGCAGGCTAACCCTGAGAGTGGACCACCCTGCCGAGCAGGCCTGCAAGTCCCAAACAGAGCTGCTAACAGGTTAGCTTGGGCGAGGTAGCTTGAACCCTTGTCCTTTTGAGAAATGGGAAATAGACATAGAAATAGACCTGACAGATCGCTCCTATTGAGTCCTCTGGAATGGACACCTGTCTGAACCCTGCCCGCTCACCACTGGGGTTCCACAAGGATCTGTGCTAGGACCCTTACTATTCTCACTTTACACGAGAACCCTTGGCTCTGTAATCTCTTCTCA
>JAOEHI010054041.1:0-14476 GCA_025447815.1 Percopsis transmontana | reverse complement strand
GCCATGTGAATGGTTGATTAGATAGTTGCATTAATGAGAAATTGAACAGGTGTTCCTAATAATCCTTTAGGTGAGTGCATGTGTATCCAGTTTTCAGTTGTATCAATATACTAGAGTCATATGTTCCATTTCAGCTTTTTGTAAAAGGTAAAACATTATATCAATACATTTAGTCTTCAGTCTCTAGTTCAGTCTGCTATAGTCTCTAGATTACAGATAATTCCCCTCTACACACACACACACACACACACACACACACACACACATGAATATTAATATTTGTGGTCATATTTCTATCCTTTGTTCCCCCTCTAATTTTTGTTTTTGCATTACGTTACAATTGGAGACAAAATCTGAAAAGGTGATTCCCAAAGTTTATATAGTATGCCACCCTCCATCATTGCTTAAGAGATTATTTTTAGATATTTGCGCATCTTTCATTTGACTAAAAGAGTCTGCTCTGCATGTTTTGAATTCGATTTTGGACAGTTTAAATTTACCAGTTAACAATATTATTCGCCTATATAATTCATACAAACATGAAACGCTTTTCATACCAACCCATGAACATGCCATTGTCCTTAGTGGTTCATTAAGAGGAAATGTCAAAAATTGCATAACTGCTTTGCTGGCATACCGACCATTCCACAATAGCACAGGAAGCACTGTTTTGAGCTCCTAAACCATTCTGACATGTCCCTCAGGTTTATATCTAATGCATTATTGGCTATACCACAGGATTCCTATTAGTTTATTATAAAATTGCATGTTTTTCACTTCTTAAATAAGAACAAGAGGACTACTCTTGCATGTGCCATTACCAGAAGACACACAAATCGTTCAATCCCTTGCATTTGGGAAAAGTTTCCTCCTACAGTTTCAGCGAATGAGTAAACCAGGACCTTGATTTCTGTCACTGTTACAGTGACAGAATATAGTACAGTGAAGTACAGTGAATGTACAATAGTCCTATTGGCTCACGCGTGGAAGCCTCCTGTTAGAATTTTGCTAGGCTATAACTTTTTTTTGTTTTTTGTTTCCCGGTTCCCTCTTGTTTGTGAAAACCCCATTAACTTAATAACGGCGTGAAGAGGTGCTGCTGTTATAAACCTGGCATGGTTGGATTTAACCTTAATCCATTTGAGTTGGATGATGTTTTTCTGCCCCGCAGTAAATCTTCCATGGTGGGAAAATTTACTTTTCCTACTGTATGTGCCGGCAAAATCAATGGCTACATTTTAACCCTACTAATAGTTTTAGGCGTGGCTTTGCTTCGTTATTTTCTCTGCGCTTGTTTGTTGGATCCTGTTTGAATTTAATGCAACAGCATTTATTTTGTTGGCCTTGTTTATTTTCATTTGTATTTTCTTGTCTGGAGTAAATCAAATTATGCAATAGGCTATGAAAAACTAATAACTAATTATTCATTAAAAAATAACAAACTCTTTCTACGCAAAAATTTAAAATTTTTTTAAATGAAAAAAAAACAATCTAATTCCAGATTGGGAAGGCCATTTGCAATTAATTTGATTTAATCTAAATGCCCTTATTGAGGAGTTGTATGGGTCATGATCAGTTGAGATCTGGGACTGCACCTGCGGGGCACATTTGCTCTCTGTGCTCTGCAGTCCTTCATCTCACTTGTGTTTCAGGCTCTTAGGCTGCACCTAAGATCCTGATCCTGTGTTCACGGGACAGCAGTGTTGACGTGTCCGCCCCTTGTTGTCCACTCCACAGGGCAGTAAAGTGCAGACCAGAGTGGGCCTCCTCATGCTACTGTGTACATGGATCAGCAACTGTCCTATTGCTGTCACACACTTTCTACACAACCAGGAAAATGTTCCCTTTGTATCCTTCAAGCAACTGGCCAAATGTAGTTGTGTTGCTACACTGAAAATCTGGCATTTATTATGCATTAAGTTAAGATAATGTGTGTCCATATTACCTTATATTTTAGAAGAAGTCCTCTTACATTCAGATTGATTATTCAGAGAATACTGTAATATGACCCAGGGTTTTGACATTCCTCCAAAGCTATTTGCCCTTGGAATTCTGCATTCTGGATGTCTGGGCCCCTAGTGGTAATAATATGTTACACACAGGCCCCCCCTGGTGCTGTTTGAGATTCTGTGTCTCACTCAAAGACACTGAAACAGAGTAATCCTTAACCCACTGCCCCTTGTAGCTGACGGGTCAGATCTCAGAGAACCTTGGGGAGGACGAGAGGCTGGTCCAAGGCCTGTGTGCACTGCTTCTGGGAATCTGTATTTATTACAATGACAACTCACTGGAGAACTACACCAAGTAAGCCACCAGTGTGCTAATGTGTTTTGGCTGAGCCCATACAATATGGGAAGACGTTATGTATTAAAGAGCAATCAAACCCTGCTGGATTCAGCTGTCCCTTACCACCAAACAAATTTTGGTGAGGATTTGGGGAATTAAGGGGCTGTTATGTGTTTGTGTGTGCACTAGAGCCCAACAAGCTACTCCATCCATGATATAGGCATTGTGGCTACGTAGGCATTTTGATGCAGTAGCCTGCGTTTGACTGCTAAAGCGCTGTTCTTTTCCAAATGCACTGCAATTACATACACTATTATTTATGTGAAATTTGAAAGTTTGGGGTTTGGCTGAGTTTAAACAATGATTGTGGCTGCAGTGCTAATATAGCATACCATTCAAACATACTGTAAAACCTATTTTAAACATTAGTAATACATTAACCTGGGCCTATTTGTCCTCTCCATTCACCACACTGTCCTCTTTTAGAGAGAAGCTGAAGCAGCTTATTGAGAAGCGCATTGGGAAGGAGAACTTTGTTGAGAAGCTGGGATTCATCACCAAGCATGAGCTGTACTCCCGCGCTGCCCAGAAACCGCAGCCCGCCTTCCCCTCACCAGAGCAGATGCTCTTTGACCACGAGTTTACCAAGCTGGTGAAAGATCTGGAGGGTCAGTCACCAAAGCACTTCCATCTCCATGCAGGCGATGCTGTGCCACAGAAAGTACTATGTTGTTGACACTTGGCCATCTGCTTCTCAGGTGTGATTACTAAAGCAGTTCACAAGTCCAGTGAAGAGGAGAAGAAAGAAGAGGAGGTGAAGAAGACACTGGAACAGCATGACAGCATTATGACTCAGTTCAAAGAGCTGATAAGAGAACAGGTAAATTATTGTAAACGCATGGCTATGCATTTTATTCTACAGTATATTGGCTTTAAACATTTATAATTTATGTTTTTCAAATGATAAATAGCTAATGGGGTTTAATTAAACACACGTCCTCATATATTTCTGCTCTCCCGTTCTTTATATTCTGTCTATTGTTATTTTCCCCCCACCAGGATACTCAGCTGAAGGAGCTGAAAGAGCAGGTAGCGTCGCTGTCGTCTCAGAATGAGCATTTGCAGACCACAATCACCCAGCAAATGGCTCAGATCCAGCAGCACAAAGACCAGTATAACATCCTCAAGCTTAAACTAGGTGGGGTCACTTCATTCCCACATTCTTCCCAGAAATAACTGTCACGACTTCTATCGAAAGATAAAAGTGGTTTCTTTTAGTAGACAAGATGCATATAAGTGAAGAGACCCATTTAATGAAGAGCAATGTATCGATGTGTTCTGTAAGCCAAACGACACAGTATGACAAAATGTGGCTTTTCTTTCTGTGTCAAGCTAACCTTTGGCTGGATGTCATCAGTTTAAATCATCCAACTATCAAACTGTTATCCAGGTAAAGATAACCAGGGTCAAACCAATGGGCAGGGGGATGCATCCCTGATCAATGGGCTTCAGACAGAGGAGCTCACGCACCTTCGAGACGAGGTGGAAGACCTCCGCAAGCAACAAACACTGCTCCAGACACAACTCTGTGACAAAGACACACTCATTGATGCCTTGGTTAGTGAGTGTTTTATATGTGAAGAAGTTTACCTTAGTTATTTTGCGTTATCTTTTTACAGTAAACAGATTAAACATTGCTCCTTCAGCTAACTGATAGCCATTTATCCTTTAGAGGGCAGAGGCTGTACAGACTACAGAGGATACCGCAGCAGGCTCAGACAACACAGATCTACTCAAGGTATAACTGATACATGACCATTGCACATAATGCACCAATCATGTATTATGAACCAGTTAAAAGCTAGATCCATATTGGTAACAGCCAGTAATAACTGACTTGTGTATTGTGAGTGTTTTTGAGATCGTGGTTGTCTTTGTCTTCCCTATCAGGAGGTAGAGGCCCTGAGGAGTCAGGTGCAGTCCCAGTTGGCAGAAGTCCGTCAGTTGCAGACAGAAAGACAGGAACTCCTACAGAGAGCTGAGGCTGGGGTGAATACAATCCAGACACCACAACATAAATATCCCAACACAAGCTCAGACTGTGAATAGCTTTGGTTTGCTAATGTTACCTCTTCCTGTGTTCTCCCAGTTCTCTGAGGCAGTTCCAAGTACTGAGAGCTCAGGAGACCGAGCCAAATTGGCAGAACTGGAGAGCAGACTTGCTGCACAAATGTCTGAGACGGACAGACTCAAGGTGTGAGCCTTACGTTCTCTATTCTACCATGCATTGTAAGGCACTGCTCTATCTTAAGTTGCATAACTTTAAAAAGCTAAAACCTTGAACTCTCCAGTTTATTGTAACATGGCGACACCTACAGCAATTAAGTGGTAATTAACACCATGTGAGTCATTACTTCCACCATTCCTCTTCGGCGTTAAAAAAAACGCTTGTGCCAGAAAACAAAGAATACTACAAAAACTACAGTACATGTCCAAATATTTTAACATTCAAACAATTTTAATTTCTGCCACGATTAAGTTAGAAACTTGAAACTTGCTACGCATGCATTACTCCTGATTATGAACAAATAAGTCCATAGAACCCATAAAGTCTGCCTAATTAGATTCTTATGTACATTGACATTTTTGGAATAATAAACAAAAGAACCATAACTCAGATTGCCTTGAAACTTGGAACACATGTGGCATGCACAGTTGACTATGGGGGGTTCAGGAATTGCTATGTTATGAGATAATAAAGATTATGACAATATATGAAATATTAACATGATAATGAACAATGTATCAGTGCATATATTCATACCAGAACAGGCTATGGCCATGCCATTGACTGTGCATATAGTGGACATGCCCTAGAGTGACACTGTGCAATATCACATTGATATCTGAAAATATGGGTAAAAAAAAAACCACTAATATACTTTTTGACTGAAACTAATGCTAAAATATTGACCTTAAAAATCTTCTGCTAATGAACCAAGCATCATATTCACTTGAAAAATGACATACACGCAGCTGATTATATGTGACTATATGGTGTAAAGATATAATGGTTATCTTGAAGTATATCTAAACCACGCCACAAAATTACCACCTTAGGCTAACGAAAGCTAAATCTTTGACTCTACATATCATGTAAAGTCAGTCCAACCGTTTTGTGCCAGTCTATATTAGATTCACTAAAATGTGAATCTAAACTGTGTAAAAGAATATTATCTCGGATTAAAGATGCACCTTCCTTGTGGAACATAAACAAACAATTCTTTAGACTCTCGGTTGAAATTATAGACTTATTCATGCTGAATGTTGTTGGACGATAAGATGAGCGTGTTTATTATCATGGAGATATCCGAAAAGACATCAAGACCTCATGTGCGCTGAGTATGCAAGGAGTAACAATGACACAACCTTGGAGGGCGCCCCAGTACATGCTCCTAAAACATTAAAGGTGACCACTAAACACTTTTCACGCTGTTGGGATGGATGATGGATGTTTTTGACTAGAATTGTATGCTATTGCTATTTGTACATTTTAGAAGGACACTAGTGCATGCAGCAAGCACGCATGTCATCTCGCAGTCGATAATGGCTCAGAAGAAATGATAGTCTGCATTCCTCCAAACTTGACATGCATCAATCCTAAAAAAAAAAGATGTTTAAACCAGGCCCTCCCAACCCAATCTGTGTGAGCTAATAGAGGTTACGTCTTTATGCATTAAAGGTGATCTCTCCATGCCTTTTACTGTCTGTGCCCTGATAGTGGATGATTGGAGTTTTAGACCATAATTATAGAGGCTGAATGTTGCTAGATGACACCGAGCTGTTGGTTGATCGTACTGACACGCCCCAAATGTTGCACCAAAGGTGCAAAAACAAAAAAGTTAATTGAAAGGTTTTCATGAACAGTAGGTGGTAGTGGGCGACTTCTTTTATTTTTATTTTTTAGCCTTCAAAATCTTTGTTTCCACTTTCTCCTGGACCAGGAGGAGGTAAGGACCTTGTCAGGGGGTCGCACAGGGCTGGAGGAGCAGCTAGCTTCTGCCAACAGCACGGTAGCCATCTTGCAAACGGAGAAGGCTAAGCTGCAAACGGAGGTGCAGGAGTCCAAGAAGGAGCAGGACGATCTACTGATGCTGCTCGCTGACCAGGACCAGAAGATCCACAGCCTGAAGCAGAAACTCAAAAGCCTGGGAGAGACGGTAGTGAGACGATCCTCTTACATTGCATAGCATAATGTCATGTTATTGGCATAATGTTATAATTTACTGGATTTAAGCCCTTTTCACACCACGTGCATTTTGTCATTCAAGTATAATATAAAAATATGAACACGCTAATGAAACCATTCAGACCAGTGACGACAAACTATTTTTTATTTTTTCAGACCTGTAGCCAGAAAGCAGTAATGCGTGGGGTAGCATATGAACTGTCATAGGCACTTAGGCGATCGATCGGCTTCCTTGTGAATTTGTACTGCAAAGTGCATAAGCTGAAGAATTCCTTAACAGCATCTTCAACTGACATTGCATGGATCACGACCCAATGAAGCTGGTTGTTGAAGCAATGAATGTATAGTATGTGACGGCCCGGTCTCTCTTGAAGCAATTTCTGCACACCACCATGTCTCCCTGACATAAGTGAGGCACAATCGTAAACCTGGCTCAAGATTTTGTTGGGGCTGAGTCCAGTTGTCATTAGCTGATCGAAGATCACACCTCTCTGCATCCCCTTTCTCTGACGTGCCAGTTACCAATATACGTTGTTTTTATACCCGGGGCTAGCTCTGGATCTTTACGCAAGTAAAATATATATATATATATATATAGTCCAATATAACATGCAGTCAAAAAAATATTTCCACGTGAGATATCATGGACAGTCTCATCAGGTGGTATGGCATCCCTGGTACAGCCAGGGGTACGGGTCTGGGTTTTGTGTCACAGCAACATGTGGCCCAGCAACTTATCACAACGACAAACTGCCTCACTATTACTTTTATAGTGTAAGATGAAAAAAAAATAAGTGAAAGGTCAAAGTGCGTTTAAAATCGTGTCATGTTCAGTGTGGCCTTTATTGTATGCTTTGTGTCCTAACCACTTACTGTAGCTGTGCTGTGTGTTTGCCCTAGTTAGACTGTTCCCCTTTCTTTACAGGTTGAAGATGATGATGACCTCGACGCCAGGGACCAAACGGATGAGGAAGAAGAGGAAGGGGAGGAGGAAGAGGAGAATGATGAATAGAGACATTTAAAAAAAATAACATGGAAATATGGAGAGGAATAAAATGCAAAAAAGACCTGGCTGGATGGGTGTCCTAACATTAGTAGAGATACAGAGGGAAAGCACTAATACTGACAGTTTCTCGTGCCAGCATCCTTGCTATCTTCATTTCCCTGACATGTTCCTTTTAATTGTTTGTACATTTTATTCCAAAATGAAGGTGATTCTAAAGGTTCTGTTTTCAACAACACTTAAAAGAATCCATATTGTTGTACTTTCATCTCATCTATATTTTTATCACCACCCTAGGAGACGCAGTTGGTTTTAATGACCCTTGCATTGAGTTTAGTGTGTGTGGCATCATGTCATATAGTTGTCCAGCAAGGCTAGTTTAATTAATTGAAATTTATAATATAGCTACTTTATAAGAGACTTCTGAAATTTAGAGGCAGGGTCTCACAGTATTGCTAATACGTTTGTAATCAAATTTGGTATTGTAGCCCTTTTTAGCGGTTACTGTACTTGGGGAAGCCCACACTGCTAACCTTTCCCATGCTGTTTCCACTCATATTACTGCTGCACATGGTGTGCCGTTATGCACACCTACTGTAATAGAATGACCTGTGTTTTAAAAGTGTCACTGTGCAACTACTTTGGCTACGATCCAGTGTCCCGAATTTGTAAACATGGTTTGTTTCCTTTACATCTGATCAGAATTCGGCACTCGCGATTGGTCCATCTCACTTCGATGCCACAATTTTTTGCTCTGCAATATGCTGCAATCCACTGACAGAAAAGATGTAAAGACGACAAAAAATGATATTTTTGCAACTTTTTGTCCAGTTCTGGCATTCAGCTTCTGTATGATATTGTGTAACTTATCAATTTATGAGCCACATTGAAATGAATAAAGAATCTATGAATCTGTACACATAAGGTAATAACTGGGGCTTGACTGTATGAAATGTATATTTATGAAGATTCATGTCTCATAAAGAACAATCATTACAATGTGCATGAGTTTTATGGGGACCAATTTGTGCTCAATATTCCTGTCACTTAAAAAAATAATTCAACGGATTATTTGGGGTAAAATGAATGACATGCATTGTTTTAAACGGGCGCCTAGGCTGAACCGTGTAGAAACTTGTAAGTACTGTATGTCAACACTAGAGTACGACAAAGCCTATTAAACTCTGAATTCGATGCAGAGCTACAAAAAGAATATTACTACATGGGCTAATGTTTCCTTTAAACAAGGACATAGAAGGACCCGTATCCCTCCTTGAATATGAAGACGTTCATTTCACTGCTGTCAGTGACCGATTGAGGTATGCTTAATTGAAGATAGTGCTCATTCATAGGAGCCTTTCCATTTGCAGATTGATAGTTTTTAATCTGATGTCCGACATTCGCGGATAAATTGCATAAGCGACAACCAGGGCCGCTACTCCTACATGGTGCGTGCAGCAAACAAGCTTTTGTTTTCTGACCAAAAGCCTCCGATAGCGTATGACCTTGTATGCCCCCAAGAGGTCACATGCCTGTGTCACGGCTGTTACCTATATGTTAATGTCAATCGATAATTACATTGGCTTCCTGTATCTTTCCAAAGGTTACAGGAGCAAAGTGATCCTTCTCTCTGATTTAGCGGAAAATGTATTTTTGTCCGGCTGTCGCCCCACCCCTCCTTTCTCCTCATCCCTTTGACTCGACTCTCCTCTTCATCCTACACCCTCCCTTTTCCTTAACTGATTGTCGTGTTTGATATCAAAGTATGACAGGTATTTTAACTCTGCTGGTAACCGCCTATCGCTCATCATGATTTATAAATGACCATACAAGCGGTAGACTATTCTAAAACAACAAGCCCGCACCCTAGGACAGAAAGAGCTACTTCACATTTACATCTACAGCAGCTGCCGTTAACTCCTCTTCAGGAATATTATTGCCACCTGCCGTAACATCTTACATGACCATCTCAAAGGTAAGTGCACACTTTGTCCAGCTGGTCAAATTTTGCAGCCTTTGGTAGTTATTAAATATTGACATTGCAATCGCCGTGCATGCTAAGAGACCGGGAGAGTTTATATTGCGTTTAACACATGCCCGCATGGCTATTGGACTACCATGCGGTTTTATACCCTCATTAGGAAAGTTGCCTAGTAGTGGCAAAGAAAGTATTCAGAACAGTACATTTCGTGTAATTGTTTTGATGTTCTGATTAGTAGGCCTATTTAATCATAAACACTGTCAGAGGTTTAACGTTTCTCGAGTAACGTTATAGCCTTTACTTTCTGCCACTCCACCAGATGGTGTGTTCAATTGTTATTCCTTAATACTCTATGGTCGTACCTAAACAAACTTAATACAACAGAAATGAAGTTTGAAAATGTGTGTTTAATGACCCGAATCTAATGTTAGCTCCATGTGGAATGGTGAGGAGATTGTGTATGTGGCTGTCCGTCTGCCTAGAACAGCATGGCACTTCAACCGAGGCAAGCACCCACTTGTTTAGTGTGAAGAACTCAACGTAAGCGTGATCTCAAGTGCCTTTTTGTATGCTTCATCGGCACAAACGCACAAAAAAACAGAATTATTAATACAGATTGTCATGGCGGGACAGTAGGCTAAATAATTCCAGTTGATGATATCGTAGTGTTGGTAACATTTGAATAGACGCGCGCATTGACCAGTAGAAAAGGCTATAGAAAATAGGTATATGTTGTCAACAACAAAAAATTATATATTACACTGTAACACATTTGCACTGTGTGAAACAGGAATAAAAGAAATCAAAGAGGAATCTGTGTTATGGTGCCAGATCAGTTTTAATCACTAAGTCAATCAACTTTAGCAACTTTGAGTGTGTGCTTCTGTTTCAAGATAAGCACCTCCTTTTTTTCGCAATAAAACAATCAGAATGAATTGTACTGTATGTGATGTTCATTTTGCTATAATGGCCATATGCTGTTTAGATTGATTTTGTAATGAGCTCTATGTGGACATTGTGCTATGATGCATGCCAATAATTGTAAATATATGTTTAACAGTATTTTGAAGCTAACCTACTGTAGGATTTCAAAATGAAACTAAACCTACATGACACACAGTATATCAAAGTCCAAGTTCAGAGGGGAAACATGCCCTTGACATTTTCATTGCCAAATATTTTATGGTGCATTAAAAAATAATAATCGATACATTTATATAACATTACTCTATGTATGTAATGCACTGTGGAGGTTTATTGTCTAATTGGAATAACATGTCATAATATTACATTGCTATACATTTGACCATAGCATTTGCAGCTCAGTGGCAGTGTTTACTGTGCTCTATTATTTCCCTCAGCAAGATATCACAAATGTAAAGTAAACCTTGCTCCATATATAATGCATGTAAACCGAGCATCATTCAGGCATACTGTTTGTGTGTGTGTGTGTGTGTGTGTGTCAGGGGTGACTGGACAAATGGTCATTCCATGTATTTTGTCATGGCAGCAGCTTGCAAATTTGTGGGCATGTTTGTGCTTGTCCTCATGTTTCATTAGAACTGACTTACAATGACTCACAAAACTGCATGGCCTGAAGGTGAATGATATCATCTTGTATGTCCTATGCTGCGTCATTGGTATGAAAGTACAAACTACAGTCTTCCTCTAGGGGACGGAGAAGCAATGCAATTCTATAGAACAAAGAAAAAAAGTTGCATGTTTCTGACTTTAGCGCTCCTCCTCCTCCAGCACAAGCCCTGGTGATTTAATCGTGAATTATGACGTTGTACTTCAACACACCAAACGCATAACAAATTCTAAAGAACAAAAGAACAAAAGACCAAAAGGTTATTGTGTTTCTTCTGCTCTTCTTCCTCCAGCATCAGCCTAGGTGATTTAATCGGAATTTATGATGCCCTACGTTAGCATACCGTAAACATGACTAATCCTCAAGAACAAAGACCAGAAGGCCATTGTGTCTGATTTTGGCACTCTTCCTTTATTATTATTATTATTATTATTATTATTATTATTATTAGCCCAGCTCTCTATACTGAGTGTATTTGGTAATCTTATGTCCCCCATTTTAAATTAACTGCCACTCTAATCCTACTAATAATAAAAGTGCATGTAGTGTGTTATGACTAATTCAAGTTTTTTTTGTTTCTTTTTTAAATAAAAGATTTTAAATAAATCCATAATTAGAACATTTGGTTTGTTATGCTAATGATTTATTTTAAGATTGTGCTTTAGTTACTATGCTCACCATTTTGCTGGGGGGAAAATTCTGTTTACTTCTAGACTTGGGGTATAAAGTCAGCCATACAGTACATGCGTATACCATAACATAGCGATCTATTGGTGGGTGTTACGGATGCTTACAGTACTTGACAATGGTTGGTTGGGGATCCTAAAATGCTGTTGCACAAGACCACAATCCTCTCACTGTTAATGTCACCCCCCACTCAACACTTGCACACCAAGCTTGTCCACAACATGTAACCATAACATTACGTTTTTGCTTCCTACAGCCAGAAGTCATCGCTATGTAGTGTGGTGTTATTGTCACGTAGCTCGTCATGCACACCTGTGACGTGACATCTGCTACTGCTCCCACAGGGTTATAACTGGTAGGTGGGGCGTGGGGGATTACTGCCAAAAGAAAAGATAAATACGTGCATGTACACAAAGCTCTCTGCTAGTGTCCCTGTACGTCTCTCAGGGGGCTGTAAGGGGATGCCCCCCCCTCAGCTGTCTGTTTGGAGGCTGACTGTGCTGTACTTGTTTTGAAATTGAGAGCACCTCAAGTGGATGAACCCCATTACAGTTAATCGATGACCTTAAAACTAAGGTGACAATATCTGTTATTTCTGTTGTCTGCCCCTGGGTGAAAAAGTTTGTAAACTTCATATATACATTTCTATAGAGCATAAAATGGTTATACTCATGTTTTCTTGCATGAGTATGGTGGCTTTCAGATGTATTTTACACATACTATAAGATAATATACACAAACATTGTATGTTCACATATAAAGGTTACAGAGTGCAACTTATTTATTTAATTACATATTTTTATATAGAAGTGCAATGCACAAACTTACCAAGTTGTATGTGCAATTGTCCTTGGTAAAATAAGTTCTCATTATCGGTCTCAGGTTTGTAAAGTTGGTTTACTTTGTCATAAATATACATTTTATGAATTATTTTTATTCATGAGTAAATAAATGATGAAGTAGATTTTATTAGACTTTTAATCAGAGAGGACCCTCTCCATGCATCAGTCAAGAGGTTCACATCCATTTAAGGCACATGGGTCAGGTCTGATTCATTATTTATGTGGAGAGCTTGGCCTTATTCACATCTATTGCATTTGATATATTGCTTTAAGTCTTTACCCATAGTGACATTGTTTCCCTTTTTAAAAAAGGGAAGGGGGGATTTAAAATGGTGTATTCAGGGAATTCAGCCTACAGTAAACGTGAAGGAGCTCTAAAAGCCCATTGAGGGTTGAGAGCATTGTTGAGAGCAGCAAGGGTAGATTTCTGTAGAATTGTCTCAAGCAAATACATTAGCATTAGCCTGCCTGCTAACTGCAAACGCACATTATGTCTTGGGTATCACAACATGCTAATGCAGTTAGTTAATGGGGGTGATTTGATTACCCATAGTAGTATTCTGTCAGATAAAAGGCCATGTTTCACCGCACTATATTGTGTTTGTATTGTTTATGGAGAGGCCGAGCCTGCGTCTTTAAAGGCAAGCTAATCCTCTTGTGACTAGAAAGCAAAATTCACCTTGCCTACAATTGCTATGGTTAGGCAGTGTCCTCAGCTGGCAAAGTACTCTAACACTGTAATGTAATTTAATGGCATAATATGTATCATAACTGTCTCCTACAGATTGCGTCTTATTAACTTTACTAAATAATTGATCATCTTTCAGACGCATAATGTTTATTACTTGACAATTAACAAAGGTAATTTCTAGAGAGATATATTTGTTTGTAGCCTGCATTATTAATTCCTTAAATTTAGAAAATCAAGCCTCAGCTTGTCTTCTCACAAATTGTCTCTTGCCCTTCCCCCTCGACCTGGAGTTCATGTTGGGATGAGCTCGTGTTTCCAAAGAAGCAGAAAATGGAGTTTTAATTGTGGCAGGGGTATCTCTAGGAAGGCCTTGTCTGTCTGAAAAGCGGCTTAGCATTGTCATAACTAATAAAGATAACTTAAATCCTCCTAAAGCTGTAGCCCGAATGACACTCTGCCCTCCAGCCTATGCCATGATATAATATCCGCTAATATGCTTGCCTAGTTTGCCAAGGGTTATAGAATGTGACTCTTTTCTGTAACAATTCAGCGAGACAAAGGCTTTTAATGTGAGTTTTTCTTAATTACTCATGGCATTAAAGCTGCTGTAGGTAGGATTTGAGAGTTGCAATGCAAGCTATCTAAAAAAAAAATGAAGGAGTACGATTTTGAACATCAACAACCCAAAAACCCACCCAATCCTCCTCTGCTCCCTCCCTCTAGAGCCTGTAGAGGGACCACCATTGCGAAATGCCATTTGCAAACCTGTTGTAGCTGTGTGCGAGCATTCATAGTGATTGACAGGAAAGTTAGATTCACTGAACCTATCAGGGAAAAGAGGCCCTGATTAGTCAGAAATGATCAGGCGCCTGGCAAAATCAAAATGGACTTGTATAGAGGCAGGGGCTATCAACCAGAGCAGATATTCTCACAGAGCATTTCACTCACTGACAGCTGACGGATGTCTATTGCAACATTTCTAACAAATTTCACAAAATGTATAGCTCTAAAATCCTACGTACAGCACTTGTTTTCAATGAATGAGGGTTGCGAGATAGAAGTTTATTGAAATGTATGTATGTATGTATGTATGTATGTATGTATGTATGTATGTATGTATGTATGTATGTATGTATGTATGTATGT
>JAOEHI010054040.1:0-43677 GCA_025447815.1 Percopsis transmontana | reverse complement strand
ACACACACACACACACACACACACACACACACACACACACACACACACACACACACACACACACACACACAGCCTAGTCTCTATATGCTGCTGAGTTCATCATCATTCCACATATGGATTCAAGCCACACCATTTCCTATATATTGCCTTAATGGTCTTTATATGGTTTTCTGGTGGTGAGGCTGACCTGTAGCACGGTATTGTTGTTGGATAGCTGCCGGCTGGGTAATGTCTCCATTTTGGTGTTTTGCAGCTGGCCTTGATTCGACACTGTGGCCTGGAGCATGGGCTGAGATTCAGAAGAAAAAAAATAAATGACTGGTTGTCTCATTGCCTATTGATACAGTATATCACCAGTAATTTAACCTGTTGTGTACTAAAACCTCAAGTCTTATCCCATGTTCTTTTAGATGTGAGTCATTTAACAGATGCTTTCATCCAAAGTGAATAACAGTATTTGTTGATAGAAGCTAAAACATCAGAAGCAAAGCTTTGTATTAGAACAAACAGGAGTCACTAGAGCTAGATAGGTTACCATGTACCAAGTGGTGCAGGTTGTATAGGAACTTTTACTAAACCATTTTTATAGAACTTCTCGAGGAACCTGGTAATTCCCAGTAGAACCTGGTGGTACAGATGGCAGGATAGATAGCCTTGTAGTCTGGGGGTTCCAATCCAAGGGCAAAGGTTGGGTTTGGGTCATAGGCTCAATTGTAAGCAACGCTGAGTAAGCCTAAACCCTAACTCTCCACTAATACTCTCAATAAGATAAAAGAGCCTGCTAAATTACCAATGAACCACATGAAAACATGAATATTCAAAGGAGTTAAATGAAAGATGAATTACGCTGAGCAAGATTATGTTTACCTGCCTGACAAACTGAAGTTCTGTTTGATAGCCCTGAATAAGCAAACACCCTCAACTATTAATCGGAAATGTAACCCTTTTACATTATTATAGCAGAAAACATGCAGCTGTTAACACTACCGGTGCCAAAACAAAAAGCATTGGTACACAGATGAACAGTAATTGTAAATGTAAACTATTTATTTGTAAGTCCTGGGTTTTCTAGTGTCCCCCTACCTGCAGGCTGACCGTGGTGGCAGGCAGCTGGATGGTGGTAGTGTTGCTGGCCAGGGACACTGGCAGCAGGATCTGGGTTCCAGACTGGCTGGAGGTGGTCAGTAGTGTCTGAGGCTGGCCCAGCATCTGGGACACCCCGCCCTGGTGGCTGATGAAGAACTGCTGCAGGCTGGGGGCCGCCTTCTGGGGCTGGGCCTGCATTTGGGGACTTCTCTGGGCCTGGGAGACCAGCCGAGGGCTGGAAGACCCTGGGGGCTGGGACTGGATCTGGGAGAAACATGGGGGCTGGACCTGGGACTTGGACATGCTGGAGGAGACGGTCACGTCCTCCAGCTTGATGATGGTGGGGAGGGGGCTAGTGAGCATGGAGGGGCTGGGGGAGGAACAGTTGGGGAGCACCCTGCCCTCGAGTTTCACCATGGCAGGGGGCGTGGGGGCGTGGTCGGCTCCCTGGCTCCTCTTCTCCACCTCCAGCTGCATCTTCAGCTCCTCCACCAGCCTCTGCTCCTGTTCCAGCTTCCTCATCAGCTCCTCAATCTGACGCTCTTTCTCATGGAGCCTCCTGTCCTTCTCCTCTGGGACCTGGGGGGACGGCCCTGCGCCTCCCCGCCTGGCGCTCACCGTCTGCTGGAGGAGGTCCAGGGGAGCCTCGGACTGCTGGGGAGCAGGGGGCTCGGAGGGGATGGGGGAGACCGGAGGGGTGGAGGCCATGCTCTCTGGGGCCCCCTGCTGGGCCGGGAAGAGTAGCGCATTGGTTGTGACCTCCATGGGGAGGGAGGGGAGGGAGGGCAGGGGGGAGGGAACAGAAGGGGTCCCGTCCTGGAAGGGCTTCAGCCTCTCTATCAGATCCGTCTTTGTTCCTGACACTGGAAGGCCACGTAACTTCAGCTCCATCTTCAGCTCAGCCACCTGGGAAGATACAAATATACCAATGTCCCTAACTATGGAATATTGGATTCAATTCTCCTTCAGAACAGCACTTGCCTAGAGCAGGGGTTTAACATAGGTGTCGGTCTCGATTCCTACTTACATTTACTATATATATATTGTATCTAAAGACTGATATGCCTTATGTCCTTTCTGCACCTTATCTTATCTATTTATCTCACATTGTGAAGTCTATTGGCATTTTATTGAAACTGTATTTTTATTATTATTATTATTATTGTATTGTGTTGTGACTGTACCTGGCTGCAAAGACACCTTTCCCCAATTTCCCCGCTGGGAATTAATAAAGTCATCTATCTATCTATCTATCTATATTGGTTGTGGTCACAACTTAATTTTGTGTGATACGTGAATGAGTTTACACTGCCATTGCAGGATAGTTGAAGTTACAACTCCAACAAGCCAATTCAATAATGACAGTGAGTCCCGTTTGCCCTGCATCACAACATTCCTCTCCGCTATTAGCTATTCGTTACGCAGATACCTTCATCTCCTCCAGGTTGGCGGGCAGCACCCCGGGCCTGCGGTTGGACAACGAGTTAGTGGGCCGAGCCGAGGCCGGTGGCAGGGGGGAAGGAGGAGGGGCGGTGGGCAGAGAGACCACGATGGAAGTCGGCAGGCTGCCCGCAGCGCTGCCCTGACCCTCTACCACAGGCCTGGGGGAGAGAGAGAGAGAGAGAGAGAGAGAGAGAGAGAGAGAGAGAGAGAGAGAGAGATGAGGTCACTGTCATTCAAGGTAACAATTTCATTAATTCAAACAAGGCAGAGTGGTAGGGAAAATTATATAAAGACAGAGCGTAAGAATCCTGTACCCCACGCCTCACTACCAGAACCAGCCAACGGTACAGCAATATGTGGCTTCAAAGTGAGGCCGTTCCGTTAGCAAGACAGCTAAATGGCATCCGGTCAGTTATTAATATCATTAGACAGAGAGTTGTTATTGGAAACTGGCTAATGACCTTCCTCTGGGTCACTGAGAACAATAATATTTGGCTTGTCTCTTTTTCTCTCGTGCTTTACGCAATGAGTGTGGGAATACGCAGAATATGGAGTTAACCCCAAACCCAGCAAAGACTGTATGAATACTCTTTGAGGGGAAAGGATGAGGGGAAAGGATGCATCATTGTTAAAACCACACAACAGTACTAATGCTGATGGTTTAACCGCTGTAATGGTTTCAGACATGAGCACATCAGAAGTACACCCCATGTCATGTTTGTTTTTTATTGAAACCTTTAAAACTTTGAAAATGTTTTAGATTTATAAATTAATTTATCCAAAGACAACAATTCAGCCTCTTGTTTCTAATTATTTGTGTACATATCTGAGACTACATTATTATTACTATCAGTACACAGTACACCTGACTCATTTCCATTTCACATTATATGCTTGTTATCCTTCTTCTTCATTTTGTTTCATGTTACTTCTATGAAAGTCACTAAATAAGCAGACTTTATTCTCTTTTCGTCCAGTTAACTTACTTTACCAGCAGATATATTGAGGCTCAACTCAAACACTGTATGTCGGTGCACTTGTAGCAAGAATAAGTCAGCTTTATATTTGAGTTGAGGTAGTATTACACCAGTAGTGTAATCTGGTCGTTTTTAAAACCTACTTGAGGGGGGCAGGTAGGATGGTCTGGTAGTTGTAGTGCTGCTGTTGCTGGCTGAGGATCTGCAGCTGGAGAAACAGCTGCTGTTGCTGCAGCAGTCGGGCGTAAGAGGAGTCCATGGGTGCTTCGCTAGCCTCCTGCTTCTGGTCGGGGGGAACATACTGGTGATATTTGAGCTTCTTCACCCTGGACTTGGGCTCCTTGCCCTTCTTACTACGGCTCTTCTCCGACGGCTGTTTCGGCTGGCTCTGCTGTGGAGGGAGGGACAATAAGACAAAAGGATTAAAGAAGGGGTCTAGGAAGATGTTTGGTTCAAGGGAAAACATATCAGCCTAAACTATGTGTCAGTAAATGTATGTTATCCTTACTTTCACCAATGTTGGGCCGGGTTTAGATGGAGCAACTGCGGTGATTGGCTGAGCAGGGGTTGCCAGTGTCCGGCTAAAAGGTTGCTCATTGGTGGAGAGCCCTTTCAGGAAGTCAGCAGTCGTCACCACTGGGAAGGTCTGGTGAAAAAACAAACACTTGATTGTTTAAGGCTGAAAAACAAATTACTTTAAGTTTTTCCCATTTGAAAAATTCTCCATTCTGTTTGGACATTAAAAAAGCTTTTAAAGTTTTTTCAAGTTATACGTAAATCACAATATTACAATCCATTGCCAGACCAGACTGCTAGGGTACACTGAGTAGAAAACTGCCAGGGACCATTACTAATGTGTCCAACATGACATTAATGCAAGGAAATCCTCCATCCTACCTGCAGGGTGTTTGGTAGCGGAGGGAGTACTAAAGCGGGAGAAGGGGTATCTGGTGCCCTGGCCTCCCCAGGTGAGGGGGCTGAGTTCTGGGACTCATGGCTGGCTGGCTGCTCTGGGGACATGGCGTCTCCACTGTCCTCATCCAGAACCTTGGGGTAGTTAACCTGGCCCACTGCCAGACAGGTGAGATGGCACAGAGGAACAAGAACAGAGGAACAGGATTTAATGGTCCTCCTAGATCTTTTCGTGTACTTACTTATAGTGATTTAAGCTTAAAAGTACACTCCTCGATTGTGTCCGGAACTGCCCCTTGATGGAAACCAGTAGGGATGGGAAAGAAAAAAAATCGATTCATGTGAGTATTGCGATACTGTGCTTCCGCAATTTTTTTATTGTGAGGTTGACTAAAAAAATAAAAATAAAAGTCAATTTAATCTTAGTGGGAGTGAATTAATGGTATCGTCCAATCGTCTATTCGCAACTATGTTCTGTTAGGTCATGTTCATAAAAAAACAACAATGGCAGACGCAGATGGACCTTTAGAAGCTGAACCCCCTCATTTCAAAGCCAATGTATGGAAACGTTTCCACACAAAAAAATTATCGTATCGTATCGCAATATCTATAGAATCGCAATACATATCGCATCGGCACTCAAAAATCGTCGTAATATCGAATCGTGAGGTCCCTGCCGATTCCCTTCCCTAGAAAACAGTGTTGATTGGCTCCCATTCCTCTCTACCCCTCCCCCCATACAGAGCTTATAGGCTCAAATCTTTTCTACCCCTCTCCCTACGGCCATGCGCACACTGAGTAGTGTACCATGAACTTACATGCTAACCTTTACTTAGCTTTCTTCTGTTTTTGCATTTTAACATTAGGGTACTCCTAATGTAAAGATCATTACTTTAAAAGATGGACTAAAATCCTTCCTTCTGTAGTTTGATGTATGTGTCTTTTTCTATTAATGCTCCTGTCAAAGCGTACTCAATGCAATCACAGTGCACCCTGCTGCAGAAAAATGTGCCTTAAATAATCAGCCCCCTCCCCCAGCTACTCACCGATGATGGCCTCCTTAAGGCTGGAGTCGACAGGCAGGATGTTCTTCTCCACCAGCTCCATGGGGCCGGGGCGCTGGGCGATCTTCTCATTCAGGTTGTCAGCCAGCCTGGCCCTCTTCAGCCTCATCTGGGTGGCCTGCAGCGAGGGCTCCGCGCCCGTCTCTGGAAAACCCATCACACACCCTGGCTGTAAAACAAACCCACGACTCCTCCGCGACTAATGTGAGATGATGGCTAGTTTATTTGTTTCAATGTGAGCCGTGCGTTGCATGCTTTTATCCAACACGCCCCGCCGTGCCATAAGAGCCCTGATCGACCCATTCTTCTGCTCAGCAGCACAGCAACACGATTTGAGGGTAATATTATTCTAGTGTCCCAGTCTGGTTGTAGTGTTAAAATGACACGAAAATTATTTTCAGTTTTCTGTCAATAAGAGATGCTAGGGCCTCCAATTAAAATTGCTTATTTTTTTAGCGACAGCGGGCCAGAAGTGCGAAATGTACATTTATAGTGTTTCAAAGATACTGAATGTTAGTGGCGTACGACTAAATGGACTGCATTTATATATAGCACATATTTGTACCGAACAGGCCACCCAAAGCGCTGTACATCATTGCCTCACATCCACCCATTCACACACCAATGGTGGTGTCTGCCATGCAAGGCGCCATCCAACACACAGGGAGCAGTTAGGGTTAGGCGTCTTGCTCAGGAACACCTCGACACTTAGACAGAAGTCAGCGGGTAACACGTTACCCATCATGCAATGCATGTGTTGGTCTGAACCTTTTAATATGTGCATCCGGACGAGCTCTGCCCTCTCTGGGCGACTACGGATCTTGTGTTTCAGGAAATTCTCGGTCTGAAAATGGAAAGGAGATGAATCAAAGTCAGACTTTTTTTGTGTAACTTGGATTTGCAGCACATTTGTACCCTTTATCTCCAAACATGACCTTTTGTCAAAACTAAAATAAACACTCCTCGATTTGTGTTCGGCATTACCCTTGTGGTTGAAGTCAGCATTAAAAAAACGTTGTTGCTTTGGTTTCGAAACAGATGTTGGGGTAGATACATTAGGATCTGGGGGCGCTATAGAGCAATCAAGGAGTGTATTTTTAAGCAGCGAAGTCTCTCGCCTGCGGCTGTTATAAAGTTTAACCGCTCTTCGCGTGCCTTACCCTGGCTCGTTCCAAGCTGCGAATCTGCCCATGGAAAGCTGCTGGACTCTTCAGAGCTGCACGGGAAATAAACCCACACGCGGTTCACAAACACGCAAGTCCAAACCCAATGTGCTATTGATTCAGATTAATGTTATCATATTAAACATAACATGTTTATCAACCCATATCACTATTAGCCAGGGTTCCTATTTCGCTGAAGTTGTCTGTGTGCCAGCTTACTCACGTGGCATGATGCCCTGGTCCACCAGTTGCTCGCGGGTGCGTCTCTGTTGCAGCCTCAACTGTAACACTGGAGGCGAGAGAAGGAAAAGAAGGAAGGCGAGCTGTTATGACAGAAACTATTTCAGTGACGACAGCCCAAACAAAAAACAAAAGAAGGTGCAGATCGAAGAGGAAAGACCGAGAAGGAAAACAATAAGAAAAGAGGGGAAAGAGAGAAAGAAGAAAAAAGTACAACGTGAAACGGGAAATAGACTAATTATAAAGTAACACTTTGTTCCTAAAGATGTTCAGATCCTGATCTAGAGGGGACATGAGCAGTACAATACTGAAGCCATATCGAACACTATTAGAAGACAACCAACACCTCTCTGCAGTGTTCTGATGCTGAGTAATGGGCACCAGTCTTTACTTATATCACCACCCCTTTCAGAGAAAAAATTTGATTCACAGTTCTTCGGCAGCCGAGAACAGGCATGGTTTCATTTCCTCTACCTTTCGGGTCACGCTGGCAGTTCAGTGTTCCCCATTAGGGGAGTTCAGTTTTCCCGGGACGCCAATACGCCCCTGTCAATCCTAACCGCTGTTTCTTTTTAACCTGTACTTATTTGAAGAAGATCAATTACATGCGTAAAATGCTTCAGCAAAGCTTAACCACAGTCTTCAACAGCAGGCGACGGAGCAGTTGAAGAAATGATGCCGCTTGCTAAAGGGCACGGCAGCAATGGAGAAGGAGTCCTCACCTGCTGCGAACCTGTTGGCCCAGTCGACGGGCGTCTCCACCTCCATACAGGCCATAGTCTGTACCATGCTACAGTCTCAGATATAACTGGCGGTGGCTTAGACTGCTGTGTGTTCAGCCTGCATTTTGTTTAGTCTCTGCACACCCAGTGCAACAGGAGCAAATGCACAGAGAGAGAGAGAGAGAGAGAGAGAGAGAGAGAGAGAGAGAGAGAGAGAGAGAGAGAGAGAGAGAGAGCTGCACTACAATGCTGCTAAAATATCCCTGGGACCACAAGAGGGCTTCTATCCCTCCCACTATCTGTCTATCCTTCCCCGTGTCTCGTTTTTCCATCATTCAGCCACAGACCCTCCCCTTCTGTTTCTCTCTCTCCCTTCCACTTTCACACACACACACACACACACACACACACACACACACAGAGCACGTTTGGCTTGCTGTTTGTCTTCACGTGTGTTCCACATGCAGCCAGATGCAGGGCCTGGACAAGCTCCTGTCGACACTGAGCACAAAGCAGAAAGCAGCGCAATATGGCTGCATCCACACACTGGACACACAACATTACAAGACCTCGTACAATTGCTTTAGTCACTGTAGAAAAACACTAATGCAACAACAATACATAAATTGTATTGTTGAGTTTTTAAACTTTTGACTTTAGGCTTTCAATCTTCCTAAAGAGTTAGCCTATTTTAAACTACTGTAGGGAGAGAGTTTCTTTCCAAAATACTGCATTCTTTCATCCATTTCACAATGGATGGACATTGGTGGGAGACACCGTGAGGTGAAGGCAACAGTGTGACTGACGTCTGGTATGTTTGGTTAAGGTGACTCCCTACACGTTTCCAGCCAGCACTGCCCGGCTGCTCAAACCCCTCTCCAGGAAATGCCTGACATAAACACACTGACCCCTGACCTACGCAGGCCAAGGAGAGGGGTGAATGACATGACTAGACTGTTGACACACACAGTAAATATGTGCACTCACACAATGGGAGACACTGAAATTGGGGACCAAACTAAAATAAAACATGATTTAGGATTAGACTGAAATATATAAATGCTGGTATCAACTCTCAAATGTGTAACTTTGTAATCAAACTGGCTGCTGGATTACACATAGTAACCTGCCACTGTTTGGCAAGGTGTGTGCCTATAAAGGTGGGCACACCCTCTGACACTAGTGAGGTCATTTGCGGTGTGTGTGTGTGACATTCTGATTTGAAATGAGGCATGTGATCTGCCTGTGCATTACGACACTGTCCCGTTTGCAAACCTCAGGGCTGGTAATGAGTAACTTTGCCTGCATGTCTGCATTATAAATGTGAATCCATTTGTGGCATCGACCTCTTAAACAATAACTCAATAAGATGTACTTAGTGCACTAGGGTTGTAAAGCAAAGCAATTTGATGTAGTAAATATAATGATAATGTAGAAACTGTGAGGGGGGGATCTTGTTTTCAGATGCAAACAGGATGTGGGCAGGCCTTCACCAGGAATGGGGGAAAATTTTGTAGAATACTCTCTGTGAAATGTATTTAAGTTCTCCTCGGGAATAGGGAATTAACCAACTGCTATATATAAATATACAAAAGTTTCATTTCAAAAATGAAAACAATTTGTATATTTTTAAGGAATAAGTAAAGTGGACAGGCCTGTGCATTTAAAAACAAACATTACAGGTCTAATGCGGAATTCGGATCCGTTTAGAGTGCATTATCTCTTCACTTGTATTTGTTACATCTCTGTTATAGTGTACAGTTGCCTTTCTGAAGGAAAATTGAGAGATTGGATTAAATAAGATGAGATTCAACATACATAGTGTTTTTGTTAATATGATTATTTAAACATTTGGTACCTGGTATTTGAACAAATAATCATCGTTTTAAAATAACATCTAAATAATAAAAATGAACATCCAAAACAAATGAATTGGTGTCTCTCTCGCCCCTACCCCCCTTTACACCGGCCCACACTACTGACTTGGTAGAGTGTTAAAATGCAACAGGAGGGATTTAGTGGCGGTGAGGGACAAGGTTCGAAGCCACGGTCTGGAAAACATGAGGTATCCCCACGTCTTGTGTGCGTCACCGTCTATGTATGTCTATGTATATGTGTCTTTTAGGGAGTAATGACCAAGCTGAGAGGATACATGTGGAGTGTGCTACTACTGTTGTCATTCCAGACAATCTTTCCACTGTCGGGCAGCCCTGCAGAGCATCCCACAGTGAGCATGCACTAGCAAACACCCGTGCAGTTACCCAAGGTATGATCCAGAGCCCCACCTGTAAAACCCCCTCTGATGTGACCATCTGGTGGAACAGAGACTTTGCTAAGTAAAGACATCATGCCGCAGCCATACAAGGACTGAGCTGTGATTAGGAACTGGCAAGTGTGGTGGTGGTTCGGACCCGCTGCCTAAGCCCCCAGATAATCTCGCGCTCATCCATCAGTGTCTGAGTCAGACGCACGGTGTTGCCAGAACAACAGCAGCGCTGCGAGAGCGATGGCGAGATCTCGCGTGCGAGCTAGCTAAAAGTGGACTGTGTGTGTTGAATTAGCAGAAGACTGATGGGAAAATCGGAGCTTAAGGACAAAGTTTATGAGCCCCCATTTGTGATGGCCTGGTTGACGTGCTCGTGTGCATTCATGCCGGAATGCACAAGTCAACACAAGTGAGTGCCAGTGTGAGCCCAATAATGTGGAATGATTCCGAAAACAGAGGGCAGGTACAGTAGGCAGTGGTTTAAGAGTGTTTACAAAGAACATTCCACCATGTAGCAGGGGAGCCAATGAATTGAAGGAATGTAACAGTACTGATAAACTGTAAGAGAAACAATTGTCCCTTGGTTTGCCCTCACCGTTCTTGCGTTCGTTTAGGGGTGGCAGCTTCTGCGTGGGCTGCAGGGACAGCTCCTCCATCTCATGGGTCACAGCCTCGCTTTGGGGACTGGGCACCAACAGGCCCAACATCCCACAGTCCTCCTCTGCTCCCAGCAGCCCCTGGGACACCTGGGGCTCCATCCTGCCTCAGGCTGGGGGTTGGGAGGCGGGGCTCAGCGGAAGTAGGCGTCGCGGTGCCTCTGTGTCTGTCGCGGCGATACCTTTGTGGGGAAGAGAAAGGCAAGAGGGGTTGTTGTAAAGATGTTACAGCAGAAACAAGTGCCCCCCCCCTCCCCCGGAGAACTTCAACAGAAATGCTTTGGTCAAGAACATTTGGTGGGATTTCAAATAAAAACCCACTATTGAAAAATAATAACAATAACTGTTGCGTTGGCATGACTACTTCGACCCAACTGATGAAATGCTTACAGCGGCATTTCATGTAGCCATCTGGAAGAGCTCAGTCTCTGCCCATATTACTCATTAAAAAAGCTGGGTTGGCCATTATATGAAATAATCATTTGAAAACCACCAGGCATGAGAAACAACACCAGTCCACAGATGAATGCGTCTTGGTTTCAGACGTGCCTCATAATCTAGAATATGACGTGGCTGTAGCGGTTTCGAACAGGGGCAACGGAAACATTTTGGGGAGCAAAACAAACAGCTTAGTATCCATGGCTTCCTAATAGCCCTGTAACCAGCGGATGGCGGCTTGCCTAGGGCCCCAACATAGCCGCCATTTATTGGTTTTCGAACGGCGAGCACATTTATCCACTCCAGGGTCTAAACAGTTACTGCCACCCTAATATGTAGCTGTTGGCTTTGAACCAAACATACGTTACATGTGTCTCCACATCCCCCTGGAGTTTGTGAAAGTGCCAAAGCCATTCGAGGTCTATCTAGACGTTACAGACGAGAAAGTATGTTGGTATGAGATAGAAATGCTCTCTGTAAGATTAAGACAACAAAACATCTGAAGACTGACACTAAAATAACATAACCAATTGTAAACCCAACAAGGCAACGTCATTTAGGTTTTTAGCACAATGAGAACGTGATGAAAAATACCTTCTTCTCAGTGCAAGGGACTGCAGCTTTCAGTATTTATATAAACCAATAATTGACTGTTTTTTTACATGACAATGTTTACCTCATATGATCATAATCAAATAATGGGGACATAAGAAACATTAAGCCTTGGCTCACCATGTTATGCAGTACATGCATACCTCTAGGTAGGAATGCTAGCATTGGGTTTTAGTGTTATACAAAGTCAGCGCTATTTATAACTTTATTTATACTATATATAATGTAATGCTTTTATCAGCTGTGTCACCAAACAGCACTAGAGAACACAGGGAGCATAAATCTGGAGGAGATATATACCAAAAGATATTAAAGAGGCCATAGAATAGAAAACTGTATTTACCTTGGCATAGTTCAATAAGGAGAGTTCTGTACATGGAACTGACATACCGTGAACCTTAAACACTGTTGTCTCCTACTTAAAATGCCATGCTAGATACAGTCGCAAAAGAGGGCAGTAAAATGGCCCAATTGCAAAATCCAGATCTGTTACATAACAGTCGCAATTCATGAATATTTACGCCCCCAAAATTTTAATACTCCAGCCCACTGAATAAGAAAAAAACAGGGGAAAAACTATGTTTGTTTTTTTAATTAACTAACAATTTTAAACACTAAAGAGAAGAACATTAAAGAACATGTAAAAGACGTTGAATCCGTGGAATCTGTGATTTTCAACAATTGAAAAAGGGCGCATATCTAGTGCCATGAAAACCCAAAGCCTTGGTAATTTCTTGAGCACGGTCCGAGTTTGCTTGCAGGTGGCCAGCACACTACACGCAGACAGCGGGCCTGACACAGCATGCAAAAGCAAACCGGTCGTTTGGACAGTTTTCATTCCTTGGTGGACATGGACACATTGACATACCTCAGAGACTATACTGTACGTGAGAACCACATGGAGGCCGGGTACCCAGGTGTTAATTGTGAAATAGAAAATTAGTTTTCTTACATTAGTAACGTAATGAGAGCTTTGGGGTAGCGAGTTGGGGTTGGGGGTGTGTGTCGTGGGTCCGTCTTCCAGGACAACGACACGGGACCGTGGACGTTTGTATTGTGGTTTCGGTCTTGGTTTCAGAACCGTTACACCCCTAGTAGCTAGCCATGCTATCCAACGTTAGCTTCTCCACCACTTAAGTGGAAACGATTGTCATTTGACAAGGCATCCAATCGCTCTGTACTAAAGCATGACTTCTTTGCACGTTTCAGAGTAGGCTACATCGTTATGTAGGCTGCCAAACCAATGCTTGTAAGGGTGGATGCCTAAACGCTCCATGGTTCACCTCCATTCATAAGCCCACCAAAAAAAAGGGAAAACATTTCATTCAACGTTTCATTCTAGGGCCAAATCATATGGTTGTAAATGGGGGTTTAAAACCGTATCGATAAGTCAGTTCTTACCTCCAGTGGGAGAGGAGAGGAGAGGAGAGATGATAAGGCCTGCCTGCTGTGTGCTGTCACTCTAAGCCATGGGGAATTAACCTGGGACGAAAGGAAACAACACACAAAATCAATCATAGCATAAAAGAGAACATAAAAAGACACAGCCCTAATAGGCCTTTTTATCAATACTAACATTTTTGGTCATATGGGACTGGAATTAAAACTGAAAACAGATGCACACTGCATGGATGTGCACGTGTGCATATCCAATCATATACCTCAAATGTGCATTCACAAAAAGGATGTGCAGCTTTTGCTGAATGTAGCACCTTTCACATGGAAATGCCCAATACTAGATTTTACACACTTAATAGACAGGGCTACCCCTCAAATGATAACCCCCTAAGCCTACGCCTCAAAGGCCCTAGACTAGTTTTTTCTGGTCAACAGCACAAATATAAGCGTCTGAACAATGAGGCCAATTTAGTGGCCGAATGAAGGAGCACTTCAGAATGCCTGATTAAAAGTAGCACACAATCAATGTCTGGGCTCTGCCAATTGATTCACACAGGTTGCCAGGGAAACGGTCCGACGGAATTGGAGAGACAATGGCAGGAAGAGGATCGAGAGTCTCCCGGTGGCGGTGAGCAAAGTGTCGCAGCATCGCAGTGTTGACAATGGTGGGGGAGAGGGTGGGAGGAGAGAGAGACAGAAAGAGAAGCACCAGGGCAAGATTCAATCAACTCCACATGGAAAGTCTACAATCTTCAGGCCAGTGTGCAATGTCTACAATGCAGCCCTGCTGTACACCAGATGGGCTTCAAGTAGATCTACACCGCCAGGTAACTTCAATGTTTAGAGAGAAAGAGAGAGAGAGCGAGTGGGAAAGAGAGAGGAAGGGAAAAAATTGTTCTTTTGAGAAACTCCTTTTTTAATAGCAAACATATAGCATACAGATGTGTAATTAAACACCTAGCTGTGGTCATGAATTCATTTGAGCGCATCTTCTATCTGAAGATCTATTACCACCCCTTTGTTGGATACTTACCTGTTTGCTTACCGAGCCAACAGGTCTGTTGAGGATGCTGTTAACTTAGCCCTACATCACCTAGAGTCACCCAGCACCTATGCCCACATCCTATTCATCGATTCAGGTCATCCTTCAATATAATGAAACCGGCTAATCTCTTCAATAAACTGTTGGACATGAACTCTGACCCCTGCATATGTCATTGGATTTGGAGCTTCCTGTGGCAAAAACAACAGAGGGTTAAGATGAATGGTCTCTTATCTCGCCATCTGACCCTCAGCACAGGCTCTGCCCAGGGCTGTATTCTCACCCTGGCTCTTCTCCCTCAACACAAACCATTTGACATCCCACCACAGCTCAGCCACCAATCTCAAATATGCACAACTATAATTAGACTTATAACCAACAACAACGAAGACCGATACCATGAGAAGGTAGCCCAAGTTGTCACTTGATAACAACCTCAACACACCTAAAACACAAGAACCTCTTATAGATTTCAGGCACAGCTCTCTCCCCAAAACCCCCCATATACATTTCAGGAGAATCCATTACCATCACCGACTTCAGAGGTCGCGTTAACTAAATATTTTCTGTCATTGACTGAATTTTTTTAATAATAGTGGAAAAATCTATAGGCCGTCTGTCATTTTGACAGAGTAGAACACTGAGGGCGATCGCGCAATATACTATAACTTTAAATAATTCACGCTAGGGCTGGGTATTGGCAAGGACCTCAGGATACAATACGTATCATGATACATTGCAATACTGTACATTAAAATTTTAAAATAGAGCTGAAACTACAACTTGCAGTGTACCACCTGTACAGTCAGATATGTACATCACAATATATTGATAACTCAGCAGACTGAAATGAGTCAAAAATATTTCATTCAAAATGTCGTGTTCAATTCAAACATCGCAATACTCAGCTGTATCGATTTTTTGCGCAGCAATAATTCATGCCCTGTCCAGTTGGTGGCCAGTGTGCATATTAATTAGCTATCGTCTAGTCTTGTCTTGTTTTCGATCTCACGTGCATGACCTTGTTGTCTAGCTGGCTTTAGCCATCGCATTGGTAGGCTATATCGCTCGTATCATTTCACCGCCACTCTCCCTCAGTTGCGCTACTTCCAGTGCAGATCATATAAATTAGAGCTTTTATCCAATCAGATTTTCCACCTGTGCTGTGTCCGGGTGAAAAATCTACCGGGAGGCCTTCAGGATTTCAAGTAAATCCCCTCAGTTGAAGCAAATGGGGCCGATGTTGTCGTTTGTCATATTCTTTAACCAATCAGATTCTGAGTTTGCCATGTTGTGCGTATTTTTTGACACGCCTGAGCCTAGCTTGCCTAGACGCTTACTTCATTTGGCGTGTGGCGTGATCGGAGGGCCAGTTAGCTAACTTAAGTAAAACCCCTGCAAGGACCGCAGGATGGATTTTGTTTTTAAGTACCAATCGTCATTCGGTGAGTCTAATTTCATAATTTGTATGGTACTATTGAATAATGCGATTCAATTTGTGAAAGAACACACAGTCACCTTAGGTTTTTTTTGACAGCATAATTTTATATAACGATGTTATTATGCTCATATCAAATAATATGCGCATGTCCAACCTCATGTAACGTATTGTATTTTGGCCTTTGACTTTAGACTGAAATGTGTTGGTTGCTAGTGCTGCTTGTTCCGTTTAGTGAGAGTGTTGCGTGACGGATTTAGAGGCAAGGTTGGTCTGCATGGCAACTTAGGACTGTTTGGATAAACCTATTGTGTTGGTACAGTACACAGATCAGGCAAATATGTAGGTCGTAGCCTATGCATTACGCAACTTGTGTGTTACCTGTGGTAACACTGAAGGCCCAGTGTCGAGGCTCACTGCAAAACATTTTTTTATCTAAATGACAGGTAATGATAATGGCAGAATTTGTATGAACGAGAAAGTCAAACGCAACCGCTGACCGACTCAACAAATTTACGCAAAAATGTTTTTAAATTTCCCGCTTACTACCTTTTTCATCTCATGCCCTCTAGGAGGCGATATAGGTCCCTGCCCGACAAAACATCCCGTTTTAAAAACTGTTTTTTCCCCACTGCAATAAGTACTTAATTCTCTTGTGCCAATCTTGTACTGTAATACTGTAATATTTTGTCTTGTGGCATCTGTGATTTCAATCTTGTAAATATTTGCTGTGAACTTTGTTTTGTGGCATCTGCGACTATTGTCTGCTGTGCTAGTTTATATTCGTTGTTACTGACACTGTTGATCTGAGCTTGCCACCATGCTGTACCAAAAGCAAATTCCACCGACCTCGGTCATGTGGTTATTTGTCAGCAGCATAGCTCCTCGCAGCTCATTGCAGGTCTGGGCCTGGTCAGTGCTTAGATGGGAGGCATCCTGCATAAAGAGGTGTTGGCCAGGCCAGTAGGGGGCACTCACTCTGTGGTCTGTGTGGATCCCAATCTCCCAGTGCAGTAATGGGGACACTGTACTGTCAATGGGTCAGTAAGAATCCCAGGACACTCCTTGAAAAGAGCGGGGGTGTTAACCAAAATTACCCAACAATGGCTGCAATTGATCAAGGCCTTCAAATTGTCTCTAAATTAAAAATTGGCTAAGTCTCCCTCCGCTCACCTCCCCCACTGAAAAGCTAATGTGTGGTGAGGTCTGGCTGCTGTAGCATCATCCAGGTGGATGCTACACATTGGTGGTGGTGAGTCCCCTATGACATTTAAAGCGCTTGAGTATCTTAAAAAGCGATATATAAGTGTAATGATGATGATTATTATTATTATTAAAAATTATGATGACGATGAATGAAAAACCATTGCAAAGGTTGACACCCCCCAAATGGATCCCAAACAAAAGTCTCAACACATAAAGCTACATGCTGCGTGAAACGAGAAAGATGGTAGAAGAAAGAAATTGGCTCATGACAGAGAGAAAGAGGGGACAATAAGGGAAAGATTGCCGCTGCTGGACTATACAGGGAGTCAACAAGCAGGTCCAGATGGCAGGTACTGCATGTTGCTCTGCTCTGCTAATGCCACTAGCAACAAGTACCATGTGTTCATCAAAGGGTATCTCACACACACACACACACACACACACACACACACACACACACACACAGGAGTAATAATGCATATGCTTCACATATTTACATTCATACAATGGTCATTGGCTTTAGCATACACTTTGGCATACAAATAAAGATTTGGTGAGAGGAAAAATGAGGGTAAATAATAGCTTTTTAAAATTTATTTACATAACAGACTAACTAACTAAAAATAACATGTATGAAAAATAGATCCCAAGCGAAGAACCCCCTAAATACTATCAGATGGGTCTATGACTTAACATCTATTATTATGCGGTCTGGACAAGTCTAAATGAGAAGCAGTCTCACTATATGACCAGGGGCTGGAAATGTTCTTGGACGTCAAGGTTTGACTGAACACTAGGTATGTTGCAGTACTGGTACATCTAAACACACTAAACCAACGCAGGCTTAAATACACTAGTAAAAGTCCAAATGCGTGAGTCAAATTGTATAGTCATTCAAACTATACAGTATATCACACTTACTTTGACTCTAGTGTAGTTTCATGTTCTTCAAATAAGACCTTCGCCTATTATTCATAACTGCTATAAATCCAGAGGAATCTGCATGGACTCATGTCTATGTCATGTATACATTACTGCTAACATGCTGGGCTGACTACAGTGTAACATTATTTCTTGTGACTAGCTTACGACAGGCGCTTAACTTACCTGCAGCAGATCCTATTCTATTGTTTTTGGATGTCGTTTACATATAGCCTACATCATGCTAATCTTTCACAAACTGCTGCATCGACTCAAACGCCATGAACTTTAAAATGGGCTATTGTGGTTCCTCTTGTTCCTATCACCCCGCGGCCTATAACTTAACTTAAGACACAGTTATCTGAGAAATATTAAGGCATTTAGGGTTTAGGAAATATCTATTAAAAGAATAAAGTTACGTCAGGTGATGTTTTCATGGCCAGTGTCGTGTGATGACAATGTTTGGGAGTGTCTGTCTTCTCACAGTCGATATAGGCCTAGACTGTCCTACGCAGAACATCTTTATGGCTAGCAGTTGGCTGATAACAACAAAGCTGTTGTGATAAAGAGCACATTTAAGAGCATACCTTTGCATTTTCACACGTCATTCTGCCAAATAATATTACAGGGAGCCATTATACTCCAAACAGCTGAAAGGAAATGGATCTCCAGTGTTACAGAAATAGAGCTGTAACAATAACAAATGGTGAGTGACGGGAGACCCCCTCCCCAAATCCTCACCAGAAGAGGTCATAGGTCAATTTATAATACAAATATGGGCTTTACTCTGAAGATTCCCCAGTGATAAAGCAGGCTTTATGCACACACACACAGAACTCCTCCTTCAAATCAAGAGTCAGTGTAAAATAACCACGGCTCGAATTACACTGATGCTCAGAATTGCCCAGCCCCCTTAGTTCTGGTCAGCCTTCCTATTCACTATGTTCTTTATATCTCTGTTTCTAAAACTGTGTGCACACAGAGCAATATATTAATTAGGAGCTTGATGCCTTTTAACTTGTTGAAATCACATTTAGTAACAAATAAGCAGTGTGTGCACATTATTGCTGTTGGTATATGACTTTTATCTTACAACAGCAGACATTTTGCTATGTCAATTTTATCCCTACGGGGGTGGGGGTGTTGGAAACCACCACCAATAGATCTCTATTCTTCCACTAGGACTGCTGGACATCCAGCTGTTGTAGCTAGAAACAATGAGGGCCCTCTGGTATCTATCAGCAGAACTAAAGACATTATATCACGTGTTCTTGTGTGTGTGTGCTTCAATTAAACAACATTCTATCTCGCTCTGTCTCTTTCACACACAGTGGGACTGCCACTCGAGTGACCGGAAATAGGCAGACTGTCTTAAACCAACAAAAATCACTGCTTTTATCCAAAGATAAGAGAGAGAGATGATGTCATCACTGGGGCTCTGTTCCAAGACAGATTGTGCCAAACAGGTCGCACTGTTTTCATCCTGGGTGTGCTGGCCAGCTTTCATAGAAAATACCCATTTAAAAATAGTACAAAAGGATAGCGCACACAAACAATGAAGTCCCCGGGTGGGAGCCAAAACCCAGGTGAAAGTAGCTTTTAACTAACTCTACTGTAGAAAGTAAACTTCATCATCTTTAAAACACAAATGAGGAGTCAGTCAGCTATAACACAGCTATATGTATTCTACTCCAATGTTTCTTCATGATCATAGAACCAGAAGGTGCGGGGGGGGGGTTCTGGTATAGAATTCCTCCTTTAACACAAACTGTACTGCCAACACTAATCAAACTTTGTGTAGGCCTAATCTGCCACAATCACTACAATGTGAAGCTCAAACTAAGGGCTACCTAAGACCCCTGATGACAGACAAGATGAGAAGAGGAGATGAGGAAATGAGGGCCAAGCTTCCAAGTACTGTCATTTTTGGGTGATTTTGGAACGTTCTGGCTGCCTGCAATTGAATATTATCCTCAGCAAGAGTTTCTGGATTAGCATAATTTACGTCATTGTTATTTAACTAAACATGGCATGAAATGTGGAATGAAATGTGGAAAAACCAGCATGAATAGGTCTGGGTCAGAACTAAGCCTGCAAACTGATACGCACAGGGAGCCTGAAATTAGCCAGTCAAATAAGTCTGTAGCTTACTGAAGAAATAGCCTGGAGATTATTGCTTTTCCATCCACCATTATGCACCCACCAGTATCCAAATAATTCACACTCTCCAATGACAGCCTGTTAAAGGATGGAGTCTGCCACTGCCACTGCTGTGACTGAGGGACTGACTGAGAATCAGAATCACACAATGAACAATTTTAAATCATAGTAGAACTACTTTGCTGTAACATTATGCATCACCTAGTGATTTTAAGAGTAGACCCCAACCAGTTCTCATAACCGTCATCATAACCCAGGCCCACACCCTACCTACAGAAATACAAATGATCCCTGGTGATGACTGTGAGCGCTGGCGGCCGCGACCACCCGTGCTAGCGTTAGCCCCGCGCTGAGGTGGGTGTGGGACAGGCTATCTTTGGCTAGCTCCAAGCGGCTAGCTACTTTAAATTTGACAGGTGACTATGGGGCTTCTAGTGCAAATACAAATACCGCAAAATGCTCCGTTTGAAGTGGTTTCTAAAGTTATCTAGCGTTAGTTGGCTGGTCGTTAGAGTGGTCTGTGTTGTTCTCTGATGTACATCATGAATGCACAACCATATCACATTCTCCCTGGTTAGTGCCCGCTAACATGCTAAAAACAAGACAGCGACGCAGTCGTTACGAGGTCTTACCCAAAACACACGGATTCAAAATCTGAAGCCGGTTCCGGTCCAGTTCTGTGGATGTCTGTGAAAATGTGTTTCATGAAGATCGAAGTTTATTTAGCAGTGTAAAATGGCTGCGACTGATCTATTCAGATGCACTGAGTGACGTAATCGTTCCTCTCAGACAGAAAGCTTTGCAGGAGGGCGCGATGTTTGGACCAGTGGTGTCACACAAACTGACTGCTGCTACTTGTTTTTTGAATACGTCCGTAGCATGTAATGTGCATGTAACAGATGTAGGGTAAATTGTAAGTTAACGTGTCTTTGCTGTAAAAAAAATATACAACACAAGGTTTCTTCTTCAAAACTTTATTTAGGGCTAAAGGGTGGATGTTCAAATATAAAATTCCATTTAAGAACAAAAAATATTATTTTCTTCACTTAAAATGTTTCTTTAGAATTTTACATCTTGCAGAATACAACTATGGGTTTAATTTTCAACAATACAATACAACCAGAATAATATTACAGTTAATTCTGTATAAAAACACTATTTAATTAAATTCATCCTGATGTACATAATTCAAATACAAATGTAGAAAAGACTACTTGAATGTCTGTTTTCCCTTCTGGGCAGGAGCAGGTACATCAGCAACATTATGCAGAAACTCATACAGCATCTTAGCATTGCTTGCATTTCCTAGTATCTCTGCTAGCCTGTCTTGACTAAGTTTAGCTAGGTCCGCCACACTATCAGCGTTGCTAACAAGAGCCCTGTAGTTCTTAGCATTGACTCCGGGCATTTTTAACAGGAAGTCATGAGGCCCAGGGTTGTAGAGGTCAGCTGATTCGGCCACCGTATCGGATTCGGCGGTGATGGCTTGTGCTACCGCCGCGTCTGGCTCAGCACGGCCACACTTCAGTTCCCGGAAAAGATCAGCTGTGGCGTGGGGGGAGGGGCACCAGAGTATACGGAGCCGAGGGAAGTGCAGGGTAAGGAGGGTAAGCTTTGAGGTGACGTCATTAGACGAGATCTCATGTCGGAAGTCTGAGCGGGCCACAAGGGAAAACGGTTTGGCAGAATCAAACTCGATGAGCAGGACCGGCCTCTTGTAGTACCGCGTCATGGACAGGCACTGGGTGTAGAGACGGCCGTTTTGCAGCGAGCCAATCAGATCGCTGACGCTCTTGCGCTCCACGCAGATATCAGTGGTCAGGATGTAGTCTCCCACATCGAGGGTGACGGGTTCGATGTCCAGCCCGCGCCGGTGGAGCAGGGAGGGAAGCTCGCTGCGGAACTCACGCATGTCCACAATGACCCGTGACGGCTCCGTGCGCTGCTCCTGGCCACCTGGACAGGAAATGCAAACACATTCTTAAACAGATCCTTGGACAGTTCCAAAAGGGTAATACTATATTAGATTACAGTCTCTGGAAAGGAAGGGATGGGAAGGATAAAGAATGCAACAACAAAGTTCAGAATACAGCAAGTCAGCAAGTGAAAGAACGCGATACAATAACAAATGAAATAGAAATACAATTTACAATTTGGCATTTAGGAGACGCTTTTATCCAAAGCGACTTACAATCACATGGTGCTATTACATGGAGCAGATAGGGGTTAGGAATCTTGCTCAAGGATGCTTACAGGTAGGCCACCTCTGGGGCTTGAACCCACGACCTTGTGGCTGGGAGTCCAACACCCAGACCACTAGACTATCCTGCCCCATACCTGCGTTTCGAGTGTTGACAGTGGCATTAGCAGGCTCCAGGTTTCTAGCCAGGTCCAGGTTGGTGTCTTCTCGCCCCTCTCTTTCCTCTGGGACCACCATAGTAGCCTTTTCCCTGTAGCGTTACAGTAAACACACAACGCAAGCGCATGTCAGCATGCAAGAAATTCAGGTTCTTTTACAACTGGTCTGTTACCGTTTGATGTGTTAGAGAAAGATAGGTTTGGACCTGATCAGGTGTTCAAAAGCGCTTTTCTCCTTAGACAGAGCGGTCAAATACCGCTGCTCCTCTGTCGAGCCTCCGTAGATCAGAAAATACACCCTGAGTGTGAAAGACAGACAAGCCATAATGACAGTGTGATCAACAATAATCTGCGGTGTAAAATAATAAGTATCTTTACAAACCTCAGTGGCTTTCCTGGCCGGCTAGCTTTATAGATCTCCAGCTGGCGAACAAAACTGACTTCGGCATCGTACAGCACTACGAAAGCGGGCTCCACCTCATGCAGTACCCGCGTCAAGCTGTAGGGGTCAGTGGAGCCCCGTAGCGGGTGAATGACAGTCAGGGGCTCCTTCAGGACACCGTAGTAGGCGTCGGACGACAAATCCAGTTCCATCTGCTCTTCCCGCCCTTCCCCATCGACCGTCAGTGCGTCCTCGTCTCCGCTGCTGGCCAGGCCTTCAAATTGGTCCTTCTCTTCCTTCCCCATCATCTGAGTTAAGGTCAGTGGGGATCTGCTTTTACTCTTAGAGGTGTGCTTGGTAGTCTGAGAGACTTTATTCTTGTGCTTGGCTCCTTTCACAGGCTGCTTCCTGGTCCGGTCGTTGCTCTGCTTGTGGCAGTCCAGCTGGAAGGCGGCTCCAGCCACCACGTTCCTCTTGGCGATGGTGCGGGCGTACAGCCGGTTCAGCAGCCAGTCGGACCCCTTGTTAATGTACTGCTGGAGCTGGGAACATGTCCTGTCGTCGCTGGCACAGATCAACACACGGCCTGGTGGTGACACGCAGATATATCAGAATCCTGATTATATAGCTGGATATTGTTGTAGCCGTATTATATTTAGTTACTATTGTTAGGCCCCGGCCCTGTGTTGGCTACTTTCCACCCTGCTGACGTTTCCTAGAGCAAGGATGTCATGCCCTACTAGCTCCTGGTTTGCTGTTCGACCATGAGTCACTGTTATGAAGATTCAATATTTAAAAGCAGCAGTGTTGCAGAGGTAGGATTTGACAGTGTCAATTAGCTCAAATTATAGTTTGATCTAAAATCCCAATAAGCACAAATGGAGAATAAATAATGAAATATGCAATTACAAGATAACAACAGGAATTCTGGATGCCATTTTGGTTGGTTTGGTTTTCAGGCTTGTCTACAGAACAGTCTGGAGAGAACATGGTCACATTTGGACAATATTAGTATCTAACCTGGTTCATGTTCAGCACACTTGTTCTCCTTCTCAATTTCCTGTAGAACTTCGGTAAGTGCCTCCCACTTCGGATTCTTCTCCAGGACCATTTCTCGCTTAACCTCTGAAAAACACACACACACACACACACAGGTTTTATCAACACATCAAAGTATAGTTTACACACAGTTTATGTTGTGCTTCTTTTCTTCTTCATCTTGTATTGTTTTGATTGTTACGTTTATAACCATGGTTTGAAAAGAGATATATAAACTCACTTTACCATGAATGCTATTATTGTTATTACAGTTCAGCCATATACATCACTACTAGGTTGGTTACCAGTGGGGGAGGTCTTGGCTTTTGGCTCCGGTTCTGCTCCCAGTTTCACTTTCTTCTTGCTCTCAGAGATGCGATACACTCGACTCCTGGCGTTCACAAACATGGAGGTACTGGAGTCCAGGAAGAGCCACCCTGATGGAGAGAGACACCCAACTATTACTTCTCTGTACCATTATCAACATTGAAGGTACAGAGGTGCTGTGGCTCACCAGAGTTACTGCCAAAGTTCTTCTGGCTGGAGCGCAGTGACTCGAGGAGATTGAGGAAGGTGACGCAGTCATACTGGGTGAGATAGAGAAGCAGAACCCGCAGGACCTTAAGGTCCTGGACCAGGGCCTTGGTCTTGGACCCGAGCTGGTGCCACAGTGGGTCCAGGTAATGCCTGATGGTCTGAGTAATGGAGCAGGAGGGGGGGGTAAGACACTGATTTAACCACAGAAATGCTACAACTTTTACTTGTTGCTGGGACTACTTTTACTGCGCATCACTCCGCCACACAGAATAACATTTTGAAGCGGATGTTAAATAGAGTTGGGACCGATCCGATCCAATATCAGTATCGGGTGCCGATACAAACGTAATTCATACATGGACTGGTGTTACCGATCCACGTACCGATCCAGATTCCATAGTCTGATGAATGTTTTGGTTGTACAATTAGGCTACGTAGCTGTGAGCACTGAGCTAATGGCTACTATAAAAAAAAAAATCTAAACCTTCCTTTGAACAAATTCTTATAATAGTAGGTAAGGGGAGACCTACACCGGATTTAATTAATATGTACCAGAGGAAAGGGTAGAAGATTACGAGGACAATTCAGGCCAGTTGGTATTCAAGAAAGGATTGGCTATGTGGCTGCGCTGAAAGCAGAACAGCCTGCTGCTCTAAGCAGGCTCCGAACCATAGTAAGGACAGCCTCAGGGATGGCTCGAGTGATAACAATTTATTATTTACTCGGAGTATGACTAGATTAAGATGAGGGACGCGTCTTGCTAGCAAAAGCACACAGTGCATGCTGATTTCGCCTCTCTCGACCTTGCGACAGAGGGCAAGACATTTTTGTCTTGTCCTCTGCCCTCTTGCCCAATGTTATGTTTGTAAATGTTTAATAACAAGTACTGTGTACACTCACTACAGCCTTGTGTAAACTTACACATAATACCAACAAAAAAAACAACAATAATAATATTCAAGAAAAAAAAGCTCTGGGATTGGTATCTGTATCGGCAGATATCCAAATTCAGTTATTGGAATCTGATCTGACCTGAAAAAAGGGTATCGGTGCATCTCTAATGTTAATGATAGTTCAACTTAAAAATTATGAAACGACGACTATGGTGGGAATACTGATGTAGCGTTTGAGTACATCGTGGATTATTTACAAGTACTTTTGGAGGTGAAGGAATTTTGACCCTGACATTTATTATAAGTAGGACATTGCATATCCAGAGAACCATCAATGAACTTACATTCACAAATCAGAAAGTAGTATAGTAGAATGTAGGAATAGACCTAACCATAATGCGTGCAATTGTACTCACTATAAGTTGCTTGGGATCTGTATATAATTATTATAATGTCCTGTTCTGTGTGTTTTATGGTAGCAGCCAGTAATGCTGCGCTCTCTCTACCAAGATCTAGGGATATTTCAGACACAGCACTGTGGCGGACCTTGTCAAAAGCTTTTCCAAGCGTGTTCTCCAGGGACAGGTCCTCAGCCTCCAGGGTAGGGTTGTAGCGCTTCAGCTCCTTCAGACAGGCGCTCATGATGTCCATGATGGAGCTCTGGATGGCCCTCATGGTATGCGTCAGCGGCACATGGAGCTCTACCACCTCCGGCTTGTGCCTGTCCAGCACAGTGTTTACTGATGCCTGAAACCTACCGGGGAGGAGGACAAGAACTGACTGGACTTCCAGATGCCGACATGCCTCACAACATATAAGTAGTAAAGAAACAACAACAAACATGACCTTAGATTCAGTATTGTTCAATCCAGACCTTATGGAAATTATCCATAAGTTATAGAGTTATAGTACTCTCATTGGCTGATGCTTCACACAAATTAAGCCTTCATAAACTGTGATAAATCTCCTTTAAAAATAAAAAATTGGGTTAAAAAATAGCGAAGCACTATTGTTGGACTAGTGTTGGACATCACAGCAAGAATTTGAATGCAACATGGTGTTCATTTGTAATAACTATAACAGCACAATATCAGTAATAGTGATAATAATGTTAGTAGTCTAATTATTTTAAAGAACTGTAATAGAGACTGAAAAGTGTTTCCTGAGGGACATATTTGGCAACCCACACCTTCCCCTGCACACAAACTGTCACCATCGGCGCGCACAGTTCCGTGCGCGCACAGTTCCTCCCTTCCCTGCAGCACACCTGGGTGTGATTAGCACTCTCAGGTGCATCTTCTTTGGTATAATTGTGGACACTATATATTTTCCTCAACAGCAGTTGGTCATTGTTTGGTTGTCACGCCACTGTACATTTGTCGGTTTCTTTATTAAACTACGCTGAATGCGTATAGCCTTCCCTGGGCTGTCCGTGGTTTTTCCTCTGGTTCGCACTTGCTTTCGCCATTCATAAACAGACCGTTACACAAACATATCCTATAATGTACACTACAGTATGGTAAAGTCATACAATGTAGTAATCTAAAACATGATTTCTTGGTTACAATAAAAAAATTTATAACGTGTGTTTATAATAGCGATTCACAGAGGCGGTTAAGAAGAATTTTTGTTCATCTTAATGGACGCTGATGTTCTTTTCCAGGACAAATTATAGTACAGTTCAACAATCCCCACGCAAACATGAAGCACCTTACCTGGGCCAGAGGTAGAGCTTTTTTACAAAGAGGTTTCTCATGACTCGTTCCACCTGGCAGAAGCCAGAGGAGAAGGCGATAGCCTTGTCGGTGAAGGCTTTAATGAAGCCCGTCTTGTTCTTCTGTCTGAACAGACGCAGGATGAAGGCCTCCTGGCATGACTCTATAATCTTGTGGGCACGATACACCAGGATGCCTGGATTTTACATGCAGAAAGAAGGTGTGAATATGTTAACATCAGTGCATTGGGAATTGCAACCATCATCCTATTTTGGATTCATTTAGTTCATCATCCTCATTTAGTTCTGTTTCCAAACAAGCTGGGGCAACAATTATTCAGGGTTTTGGGGGCACAGAACAGTTTACCTAAAGCTACAATCTGTCACAGTCCAGCTAATCAAATTTTGAAAAAGTCAAGAGGAAAGTGATCCACTGATGACCAAACAACTATGGAATACATGTGCCAATGGAGGTGCTAGTATAAATGTGATTAAATAATACACACTGTCTGTTCCACAAACCTGTTATGAGGTGAGTAGGGATGCGGTCCGTGAGAAAATCTACCACCAGAATTCTGCTGGTGACATACAGAACCCCTCCCTGGGTGTAAACGTTATAGCGCTCTGTGCTTTGGATGTCACTGGTTACTGTCCTGGGCAGGTGGCTCACACCCTCTGCTCTCAACTGCTCTGTAAAATATTCCTTGGGCAGGAAGGGTAAGGAGACATGGAAGTATTTATACATATGACATTTTTTATTTTTTTTTAACTGTGAAAACGCCAGGGTACAAGCTTGCCCTGTTCGTCGCTTGTACTGGGTTAAGTCACAAACGAGGGTAATAGTAAACGTCCTAAATTAAAACATATGGCTGACAAAACCAGTGACAAGTGTCTTGGCATGTGAGACTTCATCATTGCAATCCAGTATCAATCATCTGTTCAGTTGTATTTTAGAGTCTAGCGTGCAACAACCAAGCGTTTCATTACCATTTCATTGCTGCTGCTCTGTAATGTTTATATAGACATTGAAACTTGAAATCTGACAACAGGCATACTGTTCACCTGTTCGGGAGTGGTGGCGTTTAACAGCAACACAAGGCTGCCTTCCTCTGAGTATACCCGCATGAACTGCAGCAAGATGCGGTCTATCCCCATCCCCTCCGCAGTCACCAGCAGCCCATCCGAGCCGAACAAGCTCATGAACATCTCCGTCTCATACTCCAGCAGTGGCCCCGCCATGTCGGCGTTACGACAACCGACCACAATACAGGAAATTATGGCCTTTTTATAAATTCAACATTAAACCTTATCTAATTATTAAATACACAATTGTCACAGAGCTGCAGATGCAACCCACCCATGAAGCCACCTTTAGTTTTGCCCAGTGTTTTGAGATCCCATTTCCTGTCACGTGTCACAACGAAACTCAACAAAGATTTGGTTTTGTATGACGGTAAATGCAAATCGCGCCCCCTACTGTCCTGATGTCCTTTCCTTATGCTTATAACATATTGAGCTTTATTTCACATATCTAAGTACACAAATCACCCACACACCCAAATCACACAATTTTCTTGCATTCATTTATATTTGGATTGCCTGTTCCATGTTGTAAAACCGAACTCTTTGACTAACTAATCACATGCAATTTGAACCAAGATCAGACAGAGTTGTGGAACTTCAAAAACATGTTTGACAACATACATGATATACTGTATACATTATACATAATTGTCTAATGCATTAAAAAAAGGCACATATGGACATCCCTCCAGTCTCTGTCAGGCCCCTGACTTTTAACTGACTAATGAGATCAGAGTTTTAGATATGGAAATTATGTGGTTATATGACAAGTGTTAGCCATCTGCCATCTGGGCTTTGCAAAACAGCTATGTCAGCCAGACTGGCAATCCGAGCTAGAATGGATTGAGACACAGACAGAGAAACACACAGCCACACATGATTGATAGATACTGTATAGACATGACTCACCACATTGTGACTCCAGATTTTAATCTACCTGTTTACATCTGTCAGTTATTCATCCTGTATCAGATTACAAGCACACATGTGCATGTGTCTATCAATATTTTGGGGACCTTGGAAAGAGGAGACTACCTGGTTTATGCTGATGTTAATTAAATTTGAGGTGAAGTTAAGCTTTTAATCACAAAATTATTTATTTTTATAAACAAGGTAACCTCACATAAATCAGTTATTATAATGTCTAATGCAGCATATTCTCTCTCTCTCTCTCTCTCTCTCTATATATATATATATATATATATATTATTCTTATCTTCTATTTTATTATATTGCATTATAGTTTCTTTGTTGGTAGTCAAGCCAAGTTTATATATAGCCCCGTTATTCAGATTTGAAAGACAGCTAATGACGCTTGTATGAACAGTTCCTGAGGAAATTGTGAAAGTAACGAGCCATTTTATAGAAATACCACTAGAGGGCAGCAGAGGTCTTTGTAGTTAGTGCCCGTAGAGTACATTATTAATAATATGCTCGACTTGGCTACTTGAGCACACCGATTGTGCGTCCATTCCTATATGTGTGTGTGTGTGTGTGTGTGTGTGTGTACACGTGTTTGTTTGTGTGTTGTGTGGTAGGATGACATCACTAGTATCACAAAAAGAGGAACAACTTTATTGAGTTGTTATTGCGCTTTTTAATCATACCCAAAATGGACTCCATGTTGTATGTATAAAACAGAGCTCTTTGACAAACTAAACACATGCAATATGACCCGATTTTGGGTACGATTTTTAATCGTACCCAAAATGGACTCATAGTCCATAAACATGCTCGTATATGAGCCAGCATGCTTCAGAAGGCTGAAGGGCTGACACATGAGGAAGATGACGGCAGAGCCATACATGCCACTCTCTCCTCGGAGCGAAGAGATGAGTCAAAGTGTACTACATTTGGCAGCCGATGCCGTGCTTGCAGCCTGGTATCATTACGGCTGGTGTGCCGCCACTGTAAATGAGAGGGGAACAGCTTGAAATTGATGGCAGGCTGGAGGGTGAAATAAGATGAGATACTTAAGCCGCCTGCTGACTGCAATGTAGGAGGGAAGCGGGAGAGAGAGACAGCGGGAGAGAATGGAGAGAGAGAGAGAACAGGCTAAAACCGCTAAAGGCGCGTGTGCTACTTTCCCGGCAACCCTCATTAGGAAGGTTTTGTAGTATAAAGGAGGTCTACAGATCCTGGGGTCATTGTCAAAACCTTCTGGGGCCACTAGACTCTTATTAAGGCTCGATCTGGGAATGCCAACCCAACCCAAGGTGGTGAGAAGCCTTACAGGATAAATTCACATTCACAAATTGAGTTACAACACTCCATGCAATGGTTACATGTAGCCTAGTGATGGGTTTCATGTAGGCCTGGCATCAGGCAATGCAATTACACACAAGTATACATAGGAACAGCTTTGTAGTCAGAGTTGGTTGGAGAATCTTGTTGTGCTGTAATTATGGGGCCACTAATCCCATTTGCACCTTTCTAAGCAATTCCTGGATAAATTCACATAGCAGAACTATCCCTACCTCTAAATATGTTAGCAGCATAAGACACACACATATAGAGAAATGTAGCAGGCTTTGCAGGTGAGACATGTAGTCTGACTACAGAAAATGGCTGCTGGCTGCAGGCATGCCATTAGCATCTTAAACTGTCAAGAGTCACGACCCTTTTTACTTCAAAACCTCAAAAGAGATGTGACTAGATTGTAATTCCTGGAAATTTTTCTACACATCCACAAACTCATCTTTTTGCAGCATACCCTCTGTTCACTAAAATATAGATGAGAGAGGCAGGGTGTACTGGCAGAGTTAGGCAGCTCAAACAAGTCAAACAGCCCACTCAATAGTAATACAACGCAAACAGTTATTACTTTTACGTAATTAACCGTTTGTCCATTTTGTAAACTATAGTTTACTTCTGAGAGGCTAATATTTGCGCATGTCACAAACTCCTTCGTAGTCAGAAACCACTAGCCCGAAAGAGGGAAGAATGCAGGTTGAGTGAATAGAAATTCAAGTCAAATGTATGGCTTTTACAAGAGGCTTGAACAAGGTTCCCTGCCTGTCAGATCCACTTTAGCAAATCACTGTGACGCCGAACGGCAATAAACGGGAGACAAATGCAGCGTTTGGAGGCATATGTCATAAAGAATGTACTAGAAACAAAACTTTCACACAGAGAGTGAGAGAGGTAAGATGCTAACAGAAAGCGAGGGAGTGTGTGACAGAGATAAATAAATTGGGTCTGTAATGTTAGTGAACGAGCGGGGCGGCTGGCTTTGTCAAAAAGCATATTAGATGAATAATTCAAGACAACTGTTTGGCTGGAGGTTTAGAGGGTGGTGTCAGTTGGTGGTGACAAGGGAGGCTTGTTACAGCCTACAGTGGATGTCAATGACACATTAGAGGGCTGTGTGTGTGTATTTGTGTTTTTAATAGTGCATTCAGGGGCTTTGGGCTTTTGTTTGTTTCTTTTTGCATATACGTGTATCACATTTGATGTGTACATCCACCTCTTGTGTGTTTGAGAGCGAGAGAGGATTATTTGTGTAGCAGACACAGAAACAGAGAGAGAGAGACCAGACACATAAATACAGAGAGCAATTCTGTGTAAAAATGAGGACACACACACACACACAGGTGTAGCTGAGAGCTCCCCAGCACAGACCCCCTCCAGGGTCTCTTCCTCTTAGGACAACACACTTTCCATCTGACCCCCACATCTGCAGCCAATCTTAAACCCCAACACTTCCTCTGCCACCTTATTGAACATCAGAGATGCAGTGGTGAGGAGGGGAGGGGAGGGGAGGGGAGGGGAGGGGAGGTGGGGCCAAAAGAAAGAGGAGAGAACCAGAAATGAAGAGAGAAGAGATCAAGGGAGCTAGAGCAGACAATTTTGTCTCTACTTCAGCGTGTCTGGGAGCCAGGCCTTCTGTCAGCCAGGGGGAGAGGGGTGGGTTAGAGGGGCTTTATGGTGGGCAGTGGGGACAGTACGTACGTAAATGTTGTCAGTAAAATCTTCTAATGGGTTTGTTTTACTTCTGAAAAATTCTGTCAAACTCTTCCTGACCTACAGTGCTATATTCAGTAGTACCACAAGGAACCTAAATAGGCTGAAATATTGCTGCTGGGGTCAAGGATACCTTCATGGCATGTTATCTTACAGCCTGGGCTGTCTGTTCTTCTACTACCTGGCACTTAGCATAGCCGGAGGCAGCCAGGTAGGAGTACACTGCAAGCTAACCAAGCGCCACGTTAATCAGCTCTGTTCAAAATGTCAAGTCAAGCTTTGTTTCAGAATCTGCATTTTATTGAACATTGTAAAATAGACCTTTACACTAACCTTACGTTGTTACACAACAAACAATAATCCCCAGACAAGCCCAGACATAAATACCCCTACAATACAGCAGGTGCAAAGAATGAATGTGAGTGACTTGTGAATGTCCGGTGCGTAACTGGGGTGGCCTGCAGCCAGGCTGGTGGTTAGTACACCGGTGAGATAGAACAGGGAGGAGGTGCACATGCACCGCCCCTGGGTGCGACTCCCTACGTTACACCACTACTACAGCGACCCAACGATCGGCTCACGGCAGTTCACGCCTGAATTTCCCTGTTGTTTTTCTCCACTTCCATGGCTGTGAAGTGCTAATATAACCTGTCTGCTTTTCTTTCTTACATCCCCACCTAGCTAGCGCTACATATCTCAAGAAGTCTACTGAATATTCTGTTACATCTGTTGTCAGGGCCATGCTAATTCTGCCTCCCTGTACACTCTTTCAGCCCTGACTCTGCATGCTCATTATACGCAGGTTTTAGCGAGAACACCAGATACATGCCTACAATGTAAAATGTAAATGGTTCTCCGCGGCTTGCTTAGCCCCCCCCCCGCTCACCCCTCCTTTGTTCTCCATGATCCGAGAGAGCTCCCAGCCAAGGCTTATGTGGGCTGCATCTGAAGAATTGCTCGCTCTAGTTTTGACTCGTTTAAACTATGGCCGAGGGGACAGAATAAGAAGCATAGAACCAGTATGCCTTCGGAGTTCAGCGCCAACTGGAAACGCGAGCTGCGATCATGCACGCACAGACACACAACCACATTAACACGTATCCCCTGTAAAACGTAGACTCTACCGTCAAGCAGAGGCGTCAGCTGCACTGTTAAACATCCGGGGCTGAGCACAGATTCTTCGGGATATAGCTATATGATAGTGTGTGTGTGTGGCGGACTGTACTCTCGACACTGGGCCGTCAGTGTTACCACAAGTAAAAAAAGTTGCCGTATGCGCTCAGAACCAGTGCGCAATGCACAAATTAACGGTACATATAGTAAAGACAACCTCACACACACATACTGTACGCGCGCGTAGTGCATAGGGCCTATGCTATTAAATACTGGGGTGAGGTCACGTCACATCAAATCTCGTGAACTTGAAACAGCAATATTACGATCTTCGCAGACCCGCGAGACAGGCTGTGTCATGGACATAATTGCATATTCTAACAAAAAATATTAGTGTTGTTATTGTTGTTCTTGAACTGCACCTAAACTTTGTGTTGCATACTTTTAAAATTACATTCGGGGCTACAGTCAAAACGTTCGGGACTGCAGCACCGGAAAAATGACCTGGCAACGCCGATGACATCAAGACGGTAGCATGCATCCATAATTCAAACACGCACAGTCAGTAGCCTACAATAGGAAGTCCACTTTGATTAGAGCGGCAAGAATGCTAAAATGCCATGTGTGGGAAAATATACCTGAATTAATTTGGGCCGTTGAATGGGAGGGGCATGCATGCCTGTGTGTGAACGTGCATTGCCCGTGCACGTGAGCCCGTTTGTTTGTGTGTGCGACCCTTATCCATCTACATACACAATGTGTGTGTGCTTGTGTATGGGAGTGTATCAGATGCGTGTCAGACGTGTAGGCATGTTTGTGTGCGTGTGCATGTAAGGGTATGTTTACATGCATTCATGCCTATTCTTTCTTTACTGTATGTGTGTGTGTTTTTCTCTATCACACACTCTTTCTGTAATGGGTTTCCATCCCACGGAGATGCGGGGGGATTGACTAAGCCTATGAGGGGGGTCTACAAACTCATATATGTGATGAGCCTGTGTTTGCTGCCTCCCCCCTCCCCCTCCTGAGTGGATTATTAATATTTAGATATGATTGTGTTGCCTGTGCCTTGCTTTTCCTCGCCTTGCCCCCGGTGGCATTTTCAGCAATGCGAGGCACGTCGGCACACGTCACTTCACCATGTTCTTACCCTGCGTCTCGCCAGCTAATGTTCCCCCACTGTTTATTGCTTGGTGAAATGGCTCCATTAGTGTCGAGGCCCACAGTAATGACATGCAGATGGACTGTCGTCCGCTAAGCCAGCGCTCTCACTTGTGAGAGGGGGGATTTGACTGACATGCGGGGAGCGAGTCTGGCCGCTCTGTGTGTGTGTGTGTGTTTGCTTTTATTAGTGATTGTGTGTATGTGTGTCTCACAGCGAGAGAGTGCTTAGTGTTACTGTGCATGTAGGTTACTGTAGGGTATGCATTGGGCCCAAATAATTTGGGCAAATATGTATGTTTGTAGCTCATATGTATGTATATATGGGTATCTGTGTATTTGTGTGTGTCTATGTATGTAATATAGCACTTCTATTCAGCTGTAAAACTCCTTGGTGTCTTGGGGGGGGCGAGGACGTTGTTAAGATGAAATGAAATGGACGCTCAGCTAACTACAAGCTGCTCCGGCAGCTAGCTAAAACACAAAGTTGGTTCATGTCAACCCTCAGGAGCTCTCATGTCATTCTCTCAGAAGGAATGTTCTGTGGCATTAAGTGGCATTAAGTGGAAACCGGTTGAATGAAAGAACCTTTTTCCTAATCGGATATTTATGTTTGTGTGATACACCCCAAAATTGTGCAATCATTTTGTGTTTACTTCATTTAAATAGCAGAGCGGTCATTACACTATTTAATTTTCATGTATAAATGGTGAATGCAAGGGATAAATGGAAGCAGCACCCAGGCGGAACTTTTGTCACAGGAGCAGTTGCGCCCCGGGTAACCTCAGGGGGAAATTTCCGCCCACCCCTCAGATGCGATTCGGATGACGAACTGAATACGCTGTGTGTTCATTGCTGCTGAATCATATCTGTATTTTACAGATTTTCTCTTTGTTGCTGTGGTACCAATCCTGGGACCCGTAACATTTGCATCCGTGCGGAAAGAAAGGTCATAACAGTGGATCCAAAGTGGACCCTAAGCCCTAACATAAACGTAAAAACACATGAATACCGAATGTAAATAATCCTAAACACCATTAAACATAATAAAGCCTGGAAAATAATATCTTAATAATTAGAAATAAAAAAATAAATCGTTTTGTTTTTTTTATTTGAAAATATTCCAACATCCCGCAAGCCTACGACCTCTGCCTAAAAAAAACTACATGATAACTTGAGGGCCGTATCTGTTGCCACCCACTTCTCTTCCAAGGTTTTCATGTAGGTGCTGGTGATAAATATCAGCAGGCAAGGACATCACATCCTGTGCTTTGCACCATTGTCACTCGACAGGTGGCCCGTTGTTGAGGGGGAATAAAGTTGTTGCTGTTCATTTGTACAAAGTGTTAGAACCGTCTTTAGTCTTCACTCTGAGTGGGAGTCCGGTCGGTGGAAGTGTGAGAAACGGCATCATGGGTAAATGTCATTGAGAGGCTGAGCCTCCAGATCTCGGTGAGCAACAACAGAAACATTTAATCTGTGATAGTGCAAACAAATGCTAATAACCGCTATCAATGCATGGATAGAAAGTGAACATGTGAGCTGCAGATTAATATTTTGGGCATATACTTTTTATAGTATATAGTTTGTTTTTTTATATTGTTTTTGCCTGAAACATTTTTCAAAGGGGAGTTTATCATTTAGTTAATGGTACTAATTTCATGGTGCAGGTTCATATTCCATGAAATGTGGGGTTTTGAAGTTATTTCACTTTAACTCTGTGATGGGCTGCGAAAATGAACTTTAGATAATGAAAAAACAACTTAATCAATATGAACAAAGTCCACTGGTGACCAAATACTGACATTAACTGACTGGCTATGTTGGCTGTTAAATAAGCAATGTGGTGCTGTTACTTACTTAAATTAACTATAAAAACAAAAATATGTGTGGGTGTATGCTGGCATTCTATGCGTGTGTGTGTGTCTGTGTGTGTGTGTCCACCTTTGCTCATTATAGCCACAGTCACAGTGTTTTCTCCTCTGTCAGGATCCAGCTCTGTTCGAAACAGACCATAATCTGCTGCCGAATAACTAAGGGGAGAGAAGAAATAGAGAGATGAGGAAACTGAGAGGATAGATGGGCAATAAAATAACCAGAGGGAGGATAAGTGTTTTTGAGTATGAACAATCTCTCAGGTTCAGGTGAGTACAAATACTCACTGACTCAGTTAAAAGACTAACAAACTAAAGTTTGCTCAACAGACTTTCCATATGGGAATTTATGCAAATGCTAGATGTGCAGCATCATTAAAATAATGGAGAATTCTAGTATTTTCTACAAAAGGCAATATCTGCGAGGGTATTCTATACTGTGATTATGGTTATGATGATGGTCGTGAGGCAACACCAAATCTAATCAGCAGCCTAAATTCCCCACAGGGATCAATAACATTTCCCTAATAATCACAGTGTGGAACTCTCTGAATGGTGTTATGATGCATTATGTTACATTAAAGCATGGCTTCATTTAGTTTTTATAACATTAAAATGATTCACAGCATGATCGGTATTAGCGAGGCGTGGCCTGCTAATTGAAATATATAGATATAGCCCAGAAAACAGACAGAACATAAACAGGGTTGAAGAATCAATTAATTCTTTAAACTTCAAATTAAAAATAATTCAATCTTTGACTCAAGGACCTTTCACCAGTTGCCTAGATATCAGTGAGTGTCATATTCTTTTCCAGATCACTCAAAAATCTTAAATCATGGTTGACCTTTCTACCAAATGTAATCGGTGGTTCTTACCTTTTTTGAGAATGAATTTATGCACATTTATTAAACAAAATAAAACGATTATTTTAAGTCTTAAAATGATTTCATGCCCCCCCCCCTCCCTCCAGAACCCTCTTGTGGCCCGCTAGGGAGCCCCAACCCCCTGATTGTGAACCACTGGTCTAGACTTTAACTTTTGGAGATATCCTGCAAACAGACAACCTGAGGTGAAAACATAACCTCCTCTCTAACTAGAGAGACTGTAGTTCGCTCTCACCGTTGGCATAGCAACCAGCTTGTGACTGATTCCTTGTCCAAAAACTATGCCATATTGAGACTGATCTTAATAAACACTCACATTTCCAGGCCACAGGAGAATTCTGGCCTGCATACTGTAAGACTCTGTGTGGCTGAGAGAGCAGGAGTCTGTCTGGTTGTGTGCCCAGAGGGCAATGGATGGGGGGGATGGATGGGCCACATCGCTGGCTCCCTGGTGTCCAGATGGCGCTCTCTTGCTCAGCAGGCACACAGCCAGCTAAGGTGGCACCCTGACGTCAGGTCATGATTGGATACGCCAACTTTAATTTACTTGCCCAACACCTGTGGACTCCACAGAAAAAAATGATGAGGTTTTGTTTCCGGAGACTGGTGTTTGTGTACGTTTGTGCGAACACATTGTTGAGAGTGCTCATCTATGGCAGAGGGTGTGTGAGTGCGGATGTGTTTGTGTCATCCGCAAGTCTGGCTCTGCTTGGGGAGTTACTTCAAGTTGAATAGTGATTGGTCTTGTTAAAGTCTAGAGAATGAAAATTAATGTATGTGTTTAGGTAGCAGTGAGTTTGGGACAAGAATATATGTGTGTCCGCGTAATGACTGTTTCACTGTTGATCACACATCGCTGGTTTATAAGTCTCACATAATGTAATCCTCTAATTTGATAAATTGCTAAATTGTTGGTCCAAAATGTACTGTGGCTGTGCCCAGTTTGTTAATACTGTACCAAGCACCTATTGGGAACACAGCATCCGTGACCAGAAATTTGATTCAACTAAACCCTTCTTAAAATGCTAATCATATCACAGAATTAACTGGAATTATGCTGAAACTAGACAAATCCATACTGAAGTAATTCTCCGTTTGGGTATCATTTTTGATAAAGCTATTGGTTGTATCATTGTTTGCCAAACAATTACTGAGAGACCCAACGGCTTGGGCAGAAAAAATTGAGCGTGAACAAAACACAAGTAGTTTTATGTCCTAGAGTGTTACATTTCTCTCTATTCTAATCAGACTAATGGTAGTCCTAACAAATGGACCACTAAGCTGTTATAACTCTCATTTTAGCATTCGTCGCTTAGACTTTAAATATATTTGAACGTCTGTGGACAAATATGCTACATTTGAAAATGTGAAAAACGTTACCTAATGGTTGGAATTATTTTCCATACAGCCTTCAAAAATGAATAGGTATTCAGTCAACTATATTATATCAGGCTATACTTTTTGAAGTGAATCATAAATTGTTTTTTGATGCCACCAGAAACCAAGAAACACTTTTACAAACACAAAATATAACTCATATGTGTATCCCCAAAGATGTCCAAGGTTCACTTCAGAGACATGAGATTTCCCTCATGCTATCAGGCGCTACACAGCATGTATCATCAACTATACAGGGACAGGGACTGTACGGTTCCCGTCTCCCACGTCGATGTGAAAAGCTCCGTGCAAGAAAACTGAGAAACAAATTCAGGTGTCACCAGAATTACATCTGTATTAGAGACGGTATGCATAATCACACTTATTTATCTGTTATTGTGACTCCAAATTACGTGTAACTAACATGTTCTGTTCATATGTCTGCATGTATGTATGCATATGGCCAGTGTGAATGGGGGGCTATCAAAAAAGCACATCGGATTAGAAAAACAGGAACTAGCTTTTTTTTACAGTAGAATGAATCTCCTGCAACGTCCAGAGACGCAAGCATTTCACCATCCCCCTCAGAAAGTACTGTATTTTTCTTTTTTTGCTAAATCATCCATTTGCTACATATATTGCAAGGGGCTGCAATTTTGACCGTTTCTTGGACTCTGACAACTGTGAAAAGAAATGCCTTGGTGTCCTTTTACAGAAATGATAGGGGTGGCAATTTTACAGCTCTATAGGAAGAAAGAGAACCTTCTTCAGCACGCATCAAAACAGCTGCTGGGCTACTGGTATGTTGGTGTGTGTGTGTGTGTGTGTTAGCTACTTAGTGAGAAAATGGAGTGTGAAAGAGTGATAAACAGAAAATTGTGATGTGTGCATGTAATGGATTTAGTAAAATACGCAAACAGGAGTCGAATTGAGCAAACCTTGTCACATATAAGCAAATGCATAAACAACTATAATTTAGCAAAATCAAGGTTTATTATAAAAAATACAACCAATCATTTTCAGTCAGGTCATCGTAATTCGACACAGGAAGTCAGAGGGATGTTGGATGTTCCTTGGCTAACGATCTCTGGCGCCAATGAAGGACGTCTCTGAGCGTGCTGACAGTTGGGATGTAAAAATAGACAGGAGGATGTGAAGTTTCTTCTCAGACAGGAAAAGACGGAGATAGACTACGTCGACTTTTACACATTACAGTCATTATCCGTCCGTCTGCGACATCCCTCTCTCCCACCCTCCTCCTCCCCCTCTTCTTTGCTCCGTCAGCGGCTGATTTCTGGGGGAAGGGACAGAATCCCGTTGTGTGAAATGAGGTCAGCGCTTGCGTCGCAGGATGGAAAACATCATCTACTGTAACCACCTGACCTGGCACACGCACGACCACACACAAGCACTGGCGGAGACACGCTCTTGCATGCTTGCACGCGCACACACACATACTTTATCCTCCCTCAACACTGATACGCGCACACTCAGATGCACAGATGTGTTGCTAAACGGTTGCCATGACAACTCCCTTGCTCCCAGTCCGTTGGGGTGAGTGCAAGTGCCTGTGTGGTGTGTGTGTGTGGAGTAAGGGTGTAATTGAGTAGAGGGAAAGTAATTTTGTCACCAAAATGTCCATTCTAAAGACGTTTCTTATGATATGACATGTGAGGGCTGCTACACAGCCTCCCTGTTTTACAAACCAATGCATAAGTACAGTAGAACATGGCCAATCAATGCATAATACTGATGCGGTATTCGCCACTTTAAACATTTTGTCCCAACGGGTCATTTCACGCACAACAGGTGCGATGGATGGAAGGAATGGTGGCGATTTAGTGACAGGCATGTCAACAGAGGTACCGGGTCCAACAGAAAAGACACAGGACATGGTCACAGGGTAAACTTGCATAGAGGACGAGGTGAAGTATTTCATTAAAGCCACAGCCACAGTAGCACAAACAGGAGAGACAACTGACTGGTGTAAAATTCGGTGATGATATCTGATTAAACCACGTTGTAACATTGATACAGCATAGATAGTGTTAGTGTCACAAAATATAACGCTACGGTTACGATAGGAGAGGTCTGGGCAGAATGGCAGTGTGTACACAGAATCGTTGTGGCCCCTTGTTAGGAAACGTTGCAAAGACAGTAATAATTAGCTTATCACATCATTTCTAGTTAAAACATTCTTTAAAAGACAAAATACATTCATCCATTGTCATTATTGTGATAATATATTATTCCCGCTAGATTATACTATGTGGTATGCGTTGATATAAAAGCCTTGGCATCACATCGCCTTCTGTTCTGTCCTTCTATTGGCCCGTTAGGCCTGAAGGAGCTTCTTTAGGTCATCGTCCATGCCCCGCCCACTTAGCTGCTCCAGGCTGTGGTAGCGGTGGGTGATGTCATCGGCGGTGACGACCACCACGCGCACCCCATGGGTGTCCTCGCCCAGCTGGCACCCGATGGCAGAGCTCACCACCATGTCCAGGTCACTGTGGCGACCGCCGGCGTTCCGGTGGTAGTGTCCGGAGAAGACGGCCTTCACGCCTGCCGTTAAGAGAGAGGCAGAGGGAGAAGACGATTGTGAGCACATAGTCTCAGCTGGAACAGACTGGCTTTGGGCTCCATGTTAACGTGTAATGACATCACTCTTGTCATCTATCAGACGGCCCCGCCCGTCTCATCCAGGGGCAGGAAGAGCGAAGGAAAAGGAGAGGGGTGAATGATGAAAGAATGAATGGCCAAAAGAAAGCAAGGAAAAGATAAAGAGAGGGAGAATAGAATGACAATAGGTGAGAAAGAGAGAATGAACGGGGGTGGGGGGGGGAGTCGGAGAGCCGCCTGCTTAGACAAGCCAGGGAACTAACAGAGATTTCCATTTTAATGTAATTTTCAATTACAATCGACGGTGGCTGTTATTAATGCAGTGCTTCAGGTATAGCTTGCCCTGCGGGCGCCCGTGCTGCTGCCTCACTGGAATGATGTGCACACTTAAACTGACTGGCCAAGCAAGCCTTCATTTGAATGAAGCTATCGTGTTTCTACGTGTGCGGTAAGAGTGGGCGCATGCGGGTGTGTAGATCCATGTGTATCTGCATGCAGGTGTGTGTGTGTGCACGTGATGATGCTAAAATGTGCGGTGTGCAGGCTTTTGGACAATTTAATTCTTGATTTTCCAACACTGAATATTCCCACCGAGGGAAGCCTATCTACCTGTCTGCCTGCCTGCCTGTCTCCCTGACTGTCTGTCTCCCTGACTGTCTGTCTGCCTGACTGTCTACTTGTGTTTTTGCCTGACTGTCTGCCTGACTGTCTACTTGTCTTTCTGCCTGACTGTCTGTATGTCTGTCTGTATGACTGTCTGTATGATTGTCTGTATGATTGTCTGTATGATTGTCTGTCTGACTGACTGTCTACTTATCTTTCTGCCTGACTGTCTGTATGACTGTCTGCTTGCATTCCCTCTCTCAAATGAAAAACTAGTAAAAAAGAGAGACCGCACAACCGGAGGCTTAACAGTCCTCTTGGAGAGATATCACTGTCTCAGAAATGTGCACATCAAAGGGAAGGACTCCCCCCCCCTCACACACACACACACACACACACTTATAAACTGGTGGTGGTGTCCCTGGCTAGTGTTATAACTAGTAAGTTACAACTCAGTACCAAATCATACAGTTCCACAATATAAATGTGACCTACATCGATATTAACCACCAGAACGACTGGAGAACATTGGCCTGGGCATGCTGGGGATGTTGAACAAATGAATCTAATGAAGATATAATTGATGACCTGGGCTTATACGTGTATAGTCTTGGGCAAAATTTCATTTGGAAGTGAAGCCAAATACTGTGGTTGTAGTGTGACTTAATAAAGCAGGGCAACCTCCCGTGGACAGTTTGTGGGCCCACAGCAACATGTTTAGAAACTGTAGCACGACTTGTCAGGAGATCTGACTCACATATGGAGGGTAAAAAAAAGCTTTGTTCTGCGCAGTTTTGTGTGTGTGTGTGTGTGTGTGTGTGTGTAATGAATAATTGCCTCTTTCACATAACCTTGCCACTGTTTTCTGGGGAAAAGGCTGCCCTGTCCAGGTACAACATTGTCTAGTTACAAATTCTGTTGTGTGGGTACGCACCCAGGAATGTACTCTCGTGCCCTTGCCATGTGTTTCTGTTTTGCAGATCCTGTACTGTCCCACTGCATGTGACATTCACATCCCAAGATACAGCTATAGTCACTTTATCACTTTATTATATAACAGATGAGACTAATAGATCCATAAATAATACGTTTAAAGTGTCTCACACCAGACTTGCTCAAATAAAACACTGCATCGACAGTCACATTTTGTTTTCACATTTTTTGTCAGACTTTGTCATATTTTCTACTTCCCTGCGGGTTTTTTCTTCTCAAAGAAAAACTTGTATTTAGAACCCTCTGAAATAGCATTCACAGCTCGTGCTCCCACCTAAGAGAGTCCGAATTTGATGTGTGTGGCTCATGTGCACCTAGGCACATCTGGAGCCACAACCAACTGAATCTCAACTACACAGCTTGGCAGACAGAACGCATTTGTGCGTATTTTTCTATGCACAAAATGAAAAATGTCAGTCTTTATGATTTCTCCATCATAGACTCCATAAAATGCTGTTATGGATTAGAATAAAAGTTTAGAGTGTGAGTGTGTTTGTGTCTATTTTCGCAATCGCCTCCCAATGAACACGAAGCGTTAGCAGTCATATTCAGCAGTCTATTATTTATTTTAATTGTCTACCCGTGAAGCATCCAGTAGTATTGGTGTGTGTGTGTGTGTGTGTGAGATATAGCTTATAAAGGCTCTATTGTGTGGAATAGCTGTTATCTAACCACTCTAGAACAAAGCAGTTTCTGTTTTTTTGTCTCAGATCTGAATTTACCAAGGGTATGTTGTGCCTTAGGGAGGCGCGCCGGGCTAACCTAGCTGGTGAATGAGGATCTCATTAGTCTGCGTTAGCTCACCAAAACACACTACCACCCTGTCTCTCAAGGTCTGAGGCGCAGCGGGCAATTGAATTGGGCTAAACCGAGAGACAATACGACTGCCGTGGAAATGAATTGGCTCATCCCGCCGGCTCTTATCAAGTGAAAGCGATTCCGGGAAAAATGATTTAGCCAGGGGGGAAGGGGGGGGAAGTGGCAATAACATGCTGGCCTGTCCTTCTCAACTCTGCGTTTGTCAAGCAGGTATTCAAAGAATAACCACTCGAAGTGTGCCCCTCTCTCTCTCTCGTCAGAACATTCTGTAAGAGCGCACGCAGCCTTTCTTGACATATAGTCCCAAGATTCAATTCACACTATTTTATGAGATAAACCATGAGGCGAACTGCATATATTTAGAATATTAAATATTAAGTAGAATATTATATAATAATTAAAAAACATACAGTAACAAAAGTAAAACAAAATTACAGTACTAATTTTTAACATTTATAACTACAAAATGATAAAATTACATTAATAACAATATATAATATTAATATAAAATGATATATA
>JAOEHI010054039.1:0-14481 GCA_025447815.1 Percopsis transmontana | reverse complement strand
CCTCCCCCACCACTACAGACATATTGCATTACACACATGGGGCAGGATAGTCTAGTGGTCTAGGTGTTGGACTCCCAGCTGGAAGGTCATGGGTTCAAGCCCCAGAGGTGGCCTACCTGTAAGCATCCTTGAGCAAGATGCCTAACCCCTATGTGCTCCATGTAATAACATGTAATTGAACGTTGCTTTGGATAAAAGCGTCCGCTAAATGACCTAACTGTAAAAAAAAACACATATCCAAGTACACAAGCAGGCAGTGTCACAACAAATGATAGGAATTTGAGAATAACAAGTAACAATTAAGGTATCTCGTGAGAATGAAGATGGACTGACCCCTGACCAAACTGCCTGGGGGGGTTGAGGGTTGGATAGATGAACAATCAATTATATACAGTATATATAGAAGAAGAACTTTAACCATCTTGAATTATCTTTCTCTCCTGAAAGGTCTGAAAGGTAATCACAGTATCTAGGTCATAAAAGTGTAGCGTAACGATCTCCATATGTTGGATATGTTTCAACATCGATAATATTTGTATGAATTATGAATTTTCATAATTACGAAAGCTTAGAGCACCACCCTGTTTTTAAGGCACAGGGAATCGACATACATCTTATATTCAACTATGATTGAAGATAAATGTAAGAGTGAGAGAAGACATGAATACATCGACGGAGAGTCAGCCGGCAGTGACGTTGTCAGCAAGTTAGTTTAACTGTGCCTGCAGGTTACAGTGCTTCTCTGCGGCGTCAGTGACGGTAATCTTTTTTGTCAATCAGTTTTTTATCCGTTTTTAAAATCTTGTTTCTTTTTTGTCTTTGTTCCAAAGCACAATGAGATCTTTGATTCATTCTGAAGTGAATATTCTACCCTGACCAGGTGCTAATGACAGTGACAATGGCAATGACAATCTGCATGTCGGTCGATAATTTCCAATCTGCATGTGTTGTACTGGTTCACCCACTTCTCAGCTCTACAGCACCCATTCGACCCTTGAGGATATTGTATTTGACAAAATAGCAGCCTTTAATTCAATAGTTTCAGAGCCAGGAAAATGCCTACTCAGGAGCATGAAATTGCAAAAGGTCAGCCTTGCTTCTTTAGGTGGAAAAGCTAAATGTTCCGAGTTACATGTTTTTAGTTCCTTGGTCTAATCAACAAGGTTGTCTCATCCCATAGTCTCATCGGTCTATCACCGTTTATCACTGGCTAACGTCACACCTAAACCACACCCATAGCTGCCAGTAGTTCCTCATGATTGTAAACCATTGGTGGTTTGGCCACAAGCGCATGAACTTGCTAGATGGATTAGCGCGTGATTGTGATATCGCGAATCCAGCTGCCTCGAAAGTCTGCCCTTGCCATTGCTTTAATGTGGTCTCACCAAAATGACCTACACTGGTAAAAGGCAGCTTTAGTGGGAGTCAGCAGGGTATTAGGGTTGTAAATCTTATTGGTGGAGCTACATGGCTCCAACAACAAGATTCTCATTCTGTCCTAATCACAACACAAGGCTTTTGTCCCTGTTTAATCCTTCCAGCATGGGTTGTAGAGAAGAGTTCTGCAGCCTTGTGGGTCGCATTGAGACAATCGTGAGATCTGACCTTGGAACAGTGGGTGCAGTACCTCGCTTTCTGTGGTTTGAAAGCAAACAAGCGTCACACAAACAACAGCAAACAACAGAGGGGAGAGGAAGAGGGGGTGCAGGGTTCACTGCATGGTGCATCATTACTGCATCATTACCGCATCATTAAGACGAGACAGAGTGCAGGAAAACAGGCCGAAAGCCATTAGAGTTTACAGAGAGAGAGCGATGCATGAAGGGAGAGGGAAGGGTAGAGCAGCAGAGAGCAACAGAAAAGACGAAGAGAAATCTGTTCGCTGCAATCAGTTAACATTATGCTAATTTTGATTCTCATCAACCCCCAAATCCTCTCTCTCTCCTCTCTCTCGCTCCCACCATTTGGTCATCTGGATTTCTCTGCAGCTTGATTGGTGGAGGGGGCGAGTATGATTCGGAGAGTCAAACCGCTTAACCCACACGGCTTCCAAGCGTTCACATTTGGGATTTCCTCCAGTCCAGTTCCACCCTCCCCCCACCCCCTACCCACACCCCCAGCACCTCACCCCCACCCCTCCCAGACCACCTCTCCTCCTCCTTTTCTCTCCTCTGTCTGTTTGTTGTACGTGGCCTCCCCAAGGCTCTTGGAGTGCATTAATCAGTCAAGCCACGCCATCGGAGCTATTACTCATGTAGTCAGAGAGAGAGAGAGAGAGAGAGAGAGAGAAACCAAAGCACAAAAGAAATGCAGAAATAGAAAACACAAGAAGGCACCCAAGCTATGGGGGAAATAGAGAGGAAAGAGATAAAAAAAATATTTTGGCAGTACCACCAAGGTGAAGGTCGAGGTGAAATACAGTGGTGGCTCCCTCCATTTACTTCTGCTTACCTTAACTTCATCAGTGCTTCTGTTCAAGAGACACAACTGAATTGTTATTAGTGTGATTGCGTCACTGACGAAACCATACGACAATCACCATAGCAACATATCGTCGTGCTTGTTTTGTTTCTGTCAGTCGGACTGTTTGTTTTTCCCGCACTGTCCGGAAGGTGTTTTCTATGCCTGAATCCATAATACTTTTTACACAGTGTAAAAAGCTCTTCTAATGCTGCAAAACAATCACACTGCATTTTCTGGAAAACATATATCTAGTTAATATTTTTACTTTTGGCAGACTTGAGGAATCACTTTTAGTTTCGTCCATGAAGAGCTGTGTCTGTTACCGTAGTAACGCACTTCCTGCTACATAAAGCGCATCATGTCCCATGTGCCTCCCTTGTACAATTCAGTAGACATTCAGTAGACATTCCTATCAGCAAACCCGAAGGGTCTCACGCACTGTGTTACATATACTGTAATGTAGGTTTCACTTGGGAAGCTATCAAATTATCAAGTAAGTTATTATTTTACTTATTAATTGAATTATTATAGATAATTAAATTATTATCAAATTTGTGTTTTTGTGCAATGTAGGTGGAATCAAGATGCATTTGAGCTGGATTTCTATCTTGCAACGCACATAAGAGCAGATATGATTGGTGACTGACTGGTGATTATTTCATTGCTTGTCATATGTCAACTAACTATAGATACATTGTTTAAGTCTAATCAGCCACATTCACTCTAAACACCTGAGTGGACAGGGGCTTTAACAGTTAATCTTCTCTGTTTACAGGCTAGACAGGGAAGTTATTGTCGCAATGCAGGAATAACAGATTGGAGAGTTAAGGTAAGTGCCTTCTCCTCTATTGCTAACCACCCCTCCATTCCTTCATCTAGCCACATGTTTAGCCGGCTAGCCAACCACCCGTGCATCCATTCATCCACCTATTTATAGTTGCCACCAGCTTCCCCTCTCCACTCCATCATGCGTCCATCTATCATCCATCTCTTCATTTCCCCTTTCACCTTGCTCTCAATCTTCCATCCATCTCTTCATCTCTTGCTGTCTACACCGTTCTCTATCTTTGTTTTATTCTCTCCTCAGTCATACATTTTGGATTTTACATCTGAGGGTAATAATAAGAACTAGGTAAAAAAAACTGTTTTCGGCTCAGCAACGGGGCAAGAATGGCATGATGAAAATTACATTTCTCAAACTCAAGGACAAAAAACTCCAGTGACTCTTTCTTTCTCTCCCCCCCTCTCTCTCTTTCTCTCTCTCTGATTACTGTCTCCCCTTTAGGAGTACTTTTTTTCTAAAAATAAAACACATCCCGAAGAGTACACAAAGGGTCTGATCAGGGTTATTGCAAGATTAAAAGAAAGAACATGGCAGAATGCTCTGCAAGTCTTGTTTTAAATTTGCCATTGGGGGAGATGGAGTTATGTTGCATCAGAGGAGCTATGGAGCTGGTAGTAGTGGTCACCTCAGGAGTTGTGTTGTGTTGGGATTTGTTTTTCGGAAATACAAACTACACTCTGTCATTATAGTACATTAGCCATGGTCCGAAGGTTCAATACAAGTCACATTACCATGGACAATGCACTACACATAAGGAACCAAGCATATAGTAGCTTATATTAACTAATTTGTCACGTTAACCTCGGATAATCTTGGATAGCCCAGGCAGTTATTTTAATGTTTAGTTTAGCACTCACACAGACCAAACTCAAACTAAACCCTTGCCACAGGAGGAGTGGTCAGGAAAGAAACGCGGTCAGTAGATGCCATTCATCTCGCTCCCAGAGGAACCACAATCCTCTCTTCTTCTGACTTCTGTGTATGTTTTACTACATGTTTAAATACCCTGCAAATAGGACATTTAAAATATATTTAAATCCTGTAATGATCCTGGTCCGTCTCCATTCTGTCCATTCCATCAGATCTGATCAATGCAGCCTGCTAGACTGGTTATATCTGTGGAAACCTGACAGATTAATTGTTGCCACAAAGTGGTCTATTTGTGAATGGCCATATATTTACACAGACATGGGTAATTGTAATTGAAATTTACATAGGGACTTTAGTAAACATTTGGGAAAACTTGGAACACCTTGTAAACATTTGGGAAAGGCTGAGATTGAGGTGGGTTTCAGCGTTCAGGATTCTGAAGGCTGGAGGCAGCAGCAGTATAGCAGATGGCCATTGCTTGGAGGTAGAGAAAGTCCCAGTAAGGATACTGTAGGTCTGGTAAGTTGTGAGGCTGCAAATGGGAGCCTCTCTAACTTTTAATCTTTTTTCCATGATTTTATGTTTTTTTTTAATGTAATACATTCGCTTTGATATATATCTTTGGCGGAACTTTCTAAAATGTGAACTCTTGGATGTAACCGCAACATCCAATTTAAACATTAAAAAATTTGACAGTAAAAATTAACCATAAACTAGAGGTTCCTAAACTCACTCTCTTTCTCGTGATTAAGTAAAAAATTGTATGTACGAGCGACAAAGTTATTTTCAAGTGTCAAATGAAAACACAAATAGTCAATGTGATCAAAAAGCAGTAGTTGTAAAAACATTGTTTCCTTCCCCGGCCTTGGCTGTAAATAGGCTAAATGTTTGTGTACAAATTAGAGAACCCCTTCAACTTACTGCATAAATAAAATGCATGAGAGGAAATTAATAAATAACAAATTGCCTTCAGGATATCATCACATTCAACACTTTCTGTCTTGGGCACACAGAAATAGTTGCTGGCCCCGGGGATAAACTTCACATATTTTGTTTTCCTAAATTTAATGATTTTCCGCGCACAGAGACAGCTAATAATAGTGTGACAGACGGTGACTGAGAGAAAATTGCCAAGATGCCTTGTTCTCCGGTTTACATTTTGTGTCTTTATTTTTGCTGGTGCTTTGAACTCCACCCACTCCTCTGCTGTAATGAAGCCCGGAAGAAACGGTGAAAGGCTTTGCAAGATGGCCATTGTTGTCCCCCAGGTGTTTACAAGTACGATTATAAGTGTTTGTGTGTTTATTCGTGCGAGTGCGTGTGCGCCTGTTTGTGTTAGCGTGCGTGTGCATTTATCTGAGAGTGAGGGAGTGAAGGAGACATTCAATTTGCACGAGTGCTTTCAGAAATCATCGTCTTTCTACCAAGTATCTATCTGTCTCAGTTTCGATGCCTGAAAATCTCCAACCTCTTGAAACAATAACGTGTGCAATGTGCAATGACCAGTGTGCAATAAATCACAAATAAACAACAATTTCAATATACATAAATGCCCTTTTTAGTCCCAACATTGTGGTCCTAAATTTGTTTATGTTTACATGGGCTGGTATCAATAAATTTAAAGTTATCCATTCCTCAACTAGGCTTGAAAGTTCAGATTATAATTCACATTGTAAGATTCTATAATTACTGTAATTGCATCCACCATGAGGGTTCACAAAAATCTAAAATACCAAGCAAGTATTGTTTATTGTCAGGTCAAGAGCTGACAGTAGGCATTTAGTTAATTAAATGTGAGCTTTTGGATTATCTCTAGATGTCAAGTTTAGAGTGTAATTATGTTGTGTTGTATTTGACATTGCTATATAATGCTTTAGAGTGCGTTATCATACTTTAGTGCTTATAGAAGGTTAATGAAAGATTAATGAAGTCTTTATTATAATAATAAACTTTACTTATAGACCACCCCTAAAAACAGATTCTTTACAACCTAAACAAAGCAGAATAATCCATTAAAAGCAATAGAACAGTTATTTATAAACAACATTTTAATTTGAAAATACAAATACAGTAAATAATATAAAACTATTTATAAGCAACATTAATATAGCTGGACCCATTGTTATCAATATAATTGAGCACGCAGTCTCCAACCAACTTTCTCTCTATCTCTCTCAGCACAACCTCCTGGACCCTAAACAGTCTGGCTACAAGGTTTCTCATTCTAAAATGACTGCTCTTCTAACGGTTACAGAAGCCCTTCACACTGCTAGAGCTTCCTCCCTCTCTTCAATCCTCATCCTGTTTGACTTGTCTGCAGTGTTTGACACGGCAAACCACCAAATCTTTCTATCAACCCTCGCTGAGCTGGGCATTGCTGTCTGTGCGCTCTCCTGGTTTGAGTCCTACCCGGCCTGATCGCTCTTATCCAATGGACACCTGTCCACACCCTGCTCACTCAACGCAGGTGTCCCACATGAATCTGTGTTGGGACCCTTACTCTTCTCCACCTGATCTCAAAGATCTGTGATAGTCACTCAGCTCAGTCACGACTCTCTGTCCTAGCGCTACAATGGAATGGAATGTGCTGACAGCAGAGTCACTACCCATCTTCCGCAAGAGACTTCTTTTCCTTCCCTGCTCCATGTTAGGATCAACTCTTAGAAGGTTTAAGCGGTTTGCTGGTACTTAGGTTGTAAGAAATTATGTTGAGGATTGAATGGTGTGTTAATAGGTAATGTATGTTTTAATAGTAATGTGTGTTCTGAAATGTATAACTTCAGTTAGCCCTGATGACATGCAGTTGTCATTCATTCTACCAGAATGTTGTTTGCTTACAATGAACTATTCAGCTGTTAAAAATGTATACTTAGTTGATTTAAATAAAATCACCTGCTAAATTATATAGCAGGTGCATTGTCCGTGCACTTCTTATGTGTAAAGGTTTAACTGAGCGCTTCTATAAATGAAGATTTGTGTATATGGCAATTATCGCAGCTCTGTATGTTCTACTGTGAAATAAACCACCTATATCTCCATTGTTTTGCTGAAATGGGTACAGTGTCTCTCTAGCCCTTTGTGTGGTTGATTTCTTGGTCAAGGCTTTCTCAAGAGACCTCAAACTTTTTAATATATGATTATTATCTTTCAGCAGTTTCTTTCTTTCACTATGTCTTGGCCTCTTTCTTGACTCTACCCCACCTCACCACCCACAGAAACACACACACTCACACACACACCTGTGTGTGCCCCACACACACCCACACTGTGTGACCTTGCCTCCCCAGGGATGGGCCATTTTTAATTGTTCATCAGCACTTTTCACACTCTTCTACTGGCAGGGAGAGGGAATAGTGGAGATCTACAGAAGTTATCTCCCCAGAGGATTTCAAGAAATGCATTGAGGGGAGCGGAGGAAAAGGGAGAGAGGAGTGGAGAAGAGGGAGGAATGTGTTTAAAGGAAATGTTTGGAAGCAGATGGACAGACCGACAGACAGACTCTAGCATTAGCATGGTGAGGGTAAGCCTTGTCCTATATTACCAGCAATTATTCTATATGTCTAGTTATATATTTCCATAGCAGGGCAGTCGCCTTGATATATTCTTGCAATATGGTGCCTAACTGGGGAATGATACGCTATTTAAACCCCGTAAATCAGAGCAGAACATTAAACAAGCGCTTTAATGGTAAATATATTGGTCCCTCAGCTCCTTTGCGTATGCTGACAAGTCCTCTGCTGGCAAAACAGACTGATTGTGTGAAGGGATGTTCCACTTCCTGTCTTAGTTTAAATGTCTCTTGCTCACCCCATAGTGTAATTCTAGGCGTCTCTCACACAAAATGTCAGGGCCTGGCTGTCTCGTTGGCTGTCTGCCCCTCCAGACTTGACTAGATGGGGCAGTAGATTGTGATGAGCCAGCAGTGGCCATGCTCGGCTGCTTTAGCTAATGGAGCTCTTCTGTCTCTACAAGGCCTCCCTAGGATGTCCAGCACCAGAGATCTTATCGTGTGTGTGTGTGTGTGTGTGTGTGTGTGCGCGCGCGTGCGTGTGTGGTATTGTGGGTACATTTGAGACACCTTCAGGCTTTTCTGTGGAACGACTCCAATAAGTGAGCCGACAGAGGTCCTTATAGTTTTTTATGGATATATTTCATCTGGATTTAATTTGACACAGTAATTTAATTTACAGTGTCCTATTCACGCTGTCCTGCACGTCTTGATATGTTTACGCCGCTTAATTTGAACAGAAAACAGAAACCTATAAAATATATCACAAATAAATGTTTATATTACATCACATTACAGTGTGCTAAAAGACAAAACAACATTTGCCTTTTTTCTTTTATACCGAGCCTTCCTTGTTAGCACACAAACGTTTAGTTTTTTAAATCAAAACATACCGATGTCTTGTCTAGAGAAGCCCCCATTCTGCCCCGGTATAGTTGATATCCATGATGTAGCTCCAAGCTTGCACATACTCATGTGGATTAGGTTGTGTGGACATAAGATAATCAATACCAATGTACCTGCTCATTGCCCTTTAGGACCATTTCCCAGTTAGAATGGCTGTGTGTAACCTTGACAGCATTGATAAAGTACTACCCCGAAAAGGAAGAAAAGGAAGAAAAGGAGTGCACTACAAACAGAGGGCTTGGAAGATATGCTCCAAACCACATGGAGGAGAACGCAACTAATGGCTATACCACAGATGTCTGATTGGTTCAATGCGTATGTTGAGAAGGTTTGAGTAGGACTAGTGTGTGCGTGTGTGTATGCTTGTGTGACCACCTTAGTTTTACCCATGTCACAGCCAGTAAAGTGTGTGATGAGACAGTGTGCCGTCACAAGGGAACATGGAACAGTTCAGCCCAGTGGAGGATGAAATACTCCAAACCCGGACGTACTGTATATGGCATAAGGAGCATGCCAGACGATAACGCCCTACATTGATTATCACTCCATAGGTCTGAACATCTGCCTAACTGCATTTACATTTCAGTCATTTCGCAGAGGGAGCATTGTGTAAAATTGCACACAGCGGTTATGAGGTGAAAATCCATTCGATTTTAAAACATAGCAAATAAACAGGCTAGCATAGATTTCTATATGTGATACAACATTATGATAGACATTTCTTTCGCTAATCTCTGCTAACTCTTGCTTAAGTTATGATTTATTAATTATTACGTGTCAACCCGCACATCACTAATATCTAGGCTCCAACAGCCTAGTGCTTAATCAATAAAATCCCAGGACTGCTGTGTTTCAATTAATCATTCATCTACCTGGGGAGCTCAAAGTCTAGACATGGAACTGTAAAACCTGATCAATCGAGCAGACTTGATCTGGATATTCTAACCTGGCACTAGTCTAAATCTAATGTATGACCTATGGACAGGAGAAGAGAATTGGCTAAGTGACTGGATGGGAAGAAAGACAGTTTGGAAAAGCCTTTTGATTATTTTAATAAACAGCGCCTCAAAACCTGGGCAGAATATTACCTTACTTGTGTGTCAGATGGTGCGGAGCAGAGCGGTGAAGCCTGGGATTCACAATGATGTAGCTTTGGCGAAGTCTCTCCCAGACACGTGGCGAGGGGGCGGCACCTGGAACACCAACTGCTGGGGTGATTCCTGGTGACGCGGTGAAACACAGCTGCTGGACACCAGGGATTTGGTCCTGCTCCTTCAATGTAGTTAAAGCTCGGCTTGGCTCGGCTTTCTGGGCTGCCTTTCGACAGATGGGCTTGTGAAAACATTCTTTGGTAGTAAGACCCAGAGTCTGTCCTAGTCCTTTGCGAATAAGTTCTTGAATCTTCACCTGAAATACGCGAGAGGCTCGCTGTAGTGTTAGTATTTGAATTGTCTCAAAGACTGAGTAGTCTATAGTCTTTTGACGTAGTAGCCTTCCTGTGCAAAGGCGGCTTTGCGAGTCCAGAGTAACGCTTCAGCTATTACAAGCGGTCCACTCCCCTCTGTGACTCCGGCCTAGGCAGCAGAAGTTACCTTTAGTCCACAAGGAAAGTCCTCACCCCTCTCCTCTCTCTCTGAGCCTAGAGTGACACGATCATCCTTGTTGTTGGTGAAAAGCCCTGGTTCGTGTCTCTGTCAAAACAGAACCCCTCCCATACCTTTCACATACCCGGAGCGTACGCTAATAGGGCTATGTGACCCCCTAACAAGTAAATGAATACATACTACCAGACTTCAGGAACTCCCAAATTTGGACTTTCACACATTACAATACACATTATGGCAGTAAAAACCCCTTTTTGCTCACTAAGAAAAACACCTTGCGTTAATGCAGAGAGCCAGAACCCCAGATGTGTTCGTCTCCGCCTGTCACAACTTCATTCCCACCTCTCCTCCCCTCTCTTGTACCAAGAGGATTGATACTAAGACTCTCGTGGCTAATCAAATGTGTTTTTCTTAAGCTATGGGAATGATTGTAATGAAATGTAATAATGTGTAACACTGTCAATTAACTGGAATACAAGACATTGCGTAATTTTTTTTCTCTTCACAGGAAAAGTGGAAGTAAGAAGAAAATAATTTGGATATACAGAAAGATTGGTGATATACTAGACATGTTTGATGTCTATGGATTGAGGTATAGCTAGTCTGGGTTAATTTATATGTTTTGGGATCGCATAGCAGTGTACCCCTTTTTGGTATGGGAAAGGTATTGGAAATGTTTCTATCTTTACAGAGACACAAACCAGGGTTTTCCCACAAACAAAGGGTGGTCTTGTCACTCTATGCTCAGAGAGAGACAGGGAGAGAGAGCGAGGAGGGGTGAGGGCTTTTCTTGTGGACCAAAAGGTAACCTCTGAAGGGCATAGCCCACTACAAACATATAAATCACAATCATACAAACCTGAAACACCATTGCTTTGATGGGGGGGAATTAATGACAAATCTACACATCTACTATCTAAATATACACGCCTGTGGTGCGTACACTATACACAATTACAATATAAATCAAAGTATGTTGTTAATATCTACCATACTATCTCCTGCGCTGAGGGATAACTGTGCTTCACTGCCATTGTTTTGTAGCACTGCCTAAGAGTAAAAAGAAGCAATTACAGTAAATGTTGTCTTCAGGTTACTCGACATAGAATCCCTGCAAGTGGTTTACATGTGATAGCTCACTTAATACTCATACTAACACGCTCATTAAACCCTTTTTTTCTTGTACATAATGTTCGATTTGGGTGAATTATTCCCATGCTGGCCCTTTGCGGCAGGAGAGAAGACACTTGTTTAAAGCCATTGAAACCAATTCCAAGCAGAACACAGAGACAATTTAACAACTCAAACTCCATTTGGTTATAATTTCACACTGGAGAAATGTACTAGTTACTTATGTAGTAAATATGTATACAGGGATGTAGAGCTGTTAGATAGCACATTTCACAAAATCAAAGAACAACTGGTGTAATTGTGATTTATGTTCATATTTATAAAACAGGCTGCTCTCCTAGTTGATGGGTGATGGGGGATCATTATGGTTTTGCTGAAGCAAAGTCCCCTTCTGTTCCCCTCCCCTCCCGAGTTCGCATAATGTTGGCTGTATTGTTATGGCTTGCCAACAAATACAAACACCCACTGACACATAGACGAAGTTCTCTTCTGAATTCATAACTCACCCTCCAGATAAAAAAAAAAAAGAACACAAAGTCTTAGAGAAAATTAAGAAGACAGGATTTGTATACAGATTAATTTTAGCTGGGCAGGGTTTTGCTCACTGACATTATTCCGTAAATGTAAACAGGGCAAAGGCAATTTCCTGCTACAGGCTCAATTAGAGGTATAGTATAACGGTATGTGTTACATACTCTATGTTTAGGAGAGTGAGTAGGTTATTTGACTATACACAAACGCCCCCTCTCACGTGTCACTATGATTACACACTATTACACACACACAAATTTGTTTAGGTCAGTGGTCTCCCTTAATTAAACCGTATAATTTCCAAAAGAAGCCAGTGCTTCAGTCAGTGTGAGCTGTAAGCCACCGTCACACAGACACACACACACACACAGCCAGCCACACATTCCCATTGGCAGAGCAAGATATAGCGGTGGCAATCAGAATGGGATCTGATGAACTGAGAGTATATGTCAGGTTATTTTTTCAGTTTGAAAGGTCACTCTGATGTTTGTTTCCTTGTGAAAGCATATCGATGCTAATGAAGAGGAGAAGGATGCAATAAGGTGGCGGAAATGGATCTTTACATACAGTACATTAGCATTAATATATTATCATATTAATGTGTGTTATTATTATTTCTGTGCGTTTTCTGCTTTCTTTGCATGTTGTTTGTGTAAACAGGCTTTGCTGTACCTCTGGGATCCATTTAGCATGACAGCACAGATCATAATACTTGCAACACTCAACAGAGGAGCTGCATTTGGAAGCTTGAAGCATTAATGATCCAGCCACTTTGTTGACTACACACACACACACAAACACACACACACACCACAAAAAAAAAGTAAATAAATGCGATATGGAAAGCTCCATTTTAAATGGGCTCCTATAAGGTTTTCAATATAGGTGCAGTATTTCACTGAAGACATTTCATTATTAAATATTGACATAGGCTAACTGATTCACACTGATGATGTCAAACTAATAATGATGCTTTGGAGAAAACCAAAGTGGGAGTGACCTCAGCTTTTAGCGAGAGAGTTTCATCTTATTTGCTCAGCCCTGCTCATAAGCTCTATACAACACCTTGTCCTTTCTCTGCTTACTGTGCGTCTCAATCACCTCAATGTCTTTCTGCCATATTTTTTGGTTGAAGGTCACCAATATTGTCCAACCAAACAGCCAGAGTTCAAAGACAACAAAAGGAACAAGATGCCTGTAAGAAACAGACTTAACAGGCACAATGAACAAGACTAGGATAATGTGTGTGTATGTCAGTGATGGATGGTGACTCTCGACACTGGGCCTTCAGTGTTACCAGAAGTAAAACAAAAGTTGCCGTATACACTCAGATCCAATGCATTGTGCAACACTCACCAAACAGACCAAGCAGCACTAGCAACCAACACATTTCAGTCTAAACTCAAAGGCCAAAATACAATACCTTACAAATAGTTGGATGTACGCATATTATTTGATATGAGCGTAATAAGTGCGTAATAACATCAATAAATAATATTATGCACTAAAAAAGAACAACAATGTAGAAAAAAGTGACTGCGTGTGCAAAATCCATCCTGCGGTCTTTGTTAGCTAGTTTTACTTCAGTTAGCTGGCTCTCCGATCAGGATCACGCCACACAAAATATTAAGTAGGTGGCTAGGAGGCACCAGGAGGGAAAACAGTTGATCGCTCTCCATTGACTTTGCATGCCTCCTTGTGATATCTGACTTATAACGGAAAAATTTAAACTTCCTAAAAACTGCCATGTGACGGGATGCACTACTACTTCTAAACAAGATAAAGAACCCAGAATGAAGTTTTTATAAGATGCCGAACCGAAAAACCGAGCCTTTAATAAGGAGACAAAAGTGGATACAAGCAATAAGACCCGAGGCATCAGCAGGCATGTGGGATCCTGACACTCATTATATCTGCGTACCTCTTCTTCTCTAGTTGACATGGGGTGCTAAAATAATCATTTAATGTTTTTAGCTAGGTAAAGCAATTTAGCATATTGTGGCGCGAATTGCATTCCCCTCCAGTGGGCGCAATTTTCGGAGTAATAGGACGCTTTGCGCTCTGTCCCTTTTTGTCTTCTTAAAGGCTAATTTTTTCAGTACAACAGTTTATAAAATCTTTACCTTGTTGGTGGTGCAACCTCACACAGCAGCTTTTAGGCATGTTTCAGTTTTTTTTAGCTGACGAAATTGACAAGGAGGCACCTTCACGCAATACAAACTCAATGGAGAGAGATGAAATGTTTCCCCCCCCCCACCCCCCACCCCAGTAGGCGTGATTTTCAGAGTATAACGTGCTCTGTCTCTATACGCACAAACTGGCAAACTCACAATCTCATTGGTTAAAACATATGACGATCAACAACATCGTCCACATTTGCTTGAACAGCAGAGAGGATTCATTTGAAACTTTGAAGGCAGCACAGGTGGAAAATCTGAGGCTTAGGGAGGGAGTAGCAATGAAAATGGCATTAATGAAATGACTGATGGGAATTAACTTTGTAAAATACACATAGCATTATTAAAAATAAATTATAAAAATATTAATTTCTGACAATCTCTAGCGCAACAGAGAATGGTTTGCTGACGGCCCACCTCTGGTGTATGTGTGTGTGTATGTGTATG
>JAOEHI010054038.1:0-14481 GCA_025447815.1 Percopsis transmontana | reverse complement strand
CCCCCCCCCCCCCCCCCCCCCCCCCCAGAGAGAGATCCCGTGACTATATCTCTCGAGAGAGAGAGAGAGAGAGAGAGAGAGAGAGAGAGAGAGAGAGAGAGAGAGAGAGAGATATGTTGATTATATGTTTTCATATAATTATTCAGGAGCAGGTAGAGGTTAGTCCAGGATGCTAACATATAGGCTGGGCATGTCGAGGGATGTGGAAATGGAAAAGATCCACAAAATGTTAGAGATTAAATTTGTTTATTTAATATTAACTTTCAATTGCTATTAGTATTGGAATTGGTCTTCTCAGGCCACAGTAAAACGCCATAATGTCGATTTGACCATACAAGTGTCTTTGTACTGAATACAGTGGCGGGAAATATATTTGCACATAGCAAGTGATGCAGTTTGCCTCACTTGCTATCAATCAGGAACCAGGAGTTAATATTTCTGAAATCCCTAGAGCCATACATAGTTGTGTGCTATTGTAGTGTGCTTTAAAAGTGGAAGCTCAGGACCCCCAAGCTATGATCCTTCGTGTGTACACTATGTGTGAATCACTTTTATAAGCATAAAAAAAACAAATTGATGATTATCAAAATCTTCAAATCATCTCTTTCCCCCCAAAAAGCATCTTGCGGCCGAGGGTCCCAGCCCTTTGTTTAGAACCTCTGGTATAGAAAAGTAAGATAGGAACTAGGTGTAAAATAGCAGATGGCAGTAATGTGTGGCAGCCTACGTCAGCTGTTCAGCTGTTCAGCTCTCTGTTTATTTGCACTAATTATGGATAATGGGCAGGAGCCATGGTGCCAACTAGGGACTCCCGTGGCTCCAATGACACCATTCATCCATCTCCTGGAGCCGGCGGGGGATCCTAAGGTGAGGGGGGCCTACAAGCTTGTCTCCTGTGGGGCCATTGCAGCTCCTGTGGTCCCCCTCCCATCCAATGTCCCAATGCAGACTACGCAGACCTGGCGGAGATCTTCTCGAAGAGGAACGCTGAATACATCCTTGTCTACTCCGCCACCTTCGAGGAGCATGTCCAGCACTTGAGGGAGGTTCTCCGCCGTTAGACCATGGCCTATATGCCAAGACACGTGTTCCGTCAGCCCACTCTCTCCTTCCTGGGGTATGAGATCAGCCATCGCGGAGTGAGGATGGTTGAGCAGAAGGTGGAGGCAGTCAGGTCGTTGCCCACGCCGACTTCTATCAAGCAGCTCCAGTGGTTCCTGGGATTCGCCAACTTCTACCGCCGGTTCATTGGAAATTACAGCTTCGTCGCCGCACCGTCGTCGTGGGGCCGTCGTTGCTGAACGGCGGCCCCACTCGTCTCCTCCGAGTTCGCCCAGGTTATATCCCTGCGCCTTCTTCTCCACGAAGCTCTCCGCCGCTGAGAGGAACTAGGACATGGAGGACAGGGAGCTGCTGGCAGTGAAGTTGACCCGGGCTGGAGGGCGCGCATGAACCATTCACGGTCCTCACGGACCACCGGAACTTGGAGTACCTCCGGCCAGCCAAGCGTCTCAACCCACGTTCACGCCGATGGTCACTCTTCTTCTGTGACGTATCGCCCAGGCTCAAAGAACGGTCAACCATCTCTGCCGCGGAGTGTGTCCGGTGTTCTGGAACATCAACCAGTCTCATACCAAGGGCATCACTTTGTGTTGAAAGATGGTGGGGGAAATAGGGGCTCAGATGAAAAAAAAAAATTGGCCTTCAAGTTATGCGGTTTTTGTAATGGGGCGATTGGTATGAGGTCAGAGTAAATAATATATAGAGTAGAGAAAATAATTCATTAACAGCGCATCAAAAGTGCATTGCCTAGGCTACTACAGAATAGATTAGAACATTAGCATTAGCTCCAGTAGCTACTGTATCTGTTCCTTTACTTATCTGGTCCTTTCCTCTCAATAAACTCATCCTGCTTTTAATTGGTCTGGCCTGAATCCCATCAGATCAGGATAAGTTGATTATTCTCCATCGGAGAAGGAGTCTCTGTGTCTTTTCATCTCATCCGCCGCTCATTCCCTGTTCCCCTTTTGAAAGTCCTTCCTGAAAGACACCTCTGGCCCTTAAAGAGAAGATTGGGAATTTTTCACATTTATACCAATTTCTACTCAAATGGAAAATGTCTTTTTACAATTATAACATCCTTCACATTAAGCAACATCAACAAATTACCTAAAAAATTACCTAAAAATGCAAAATCAGAGCTTTTCAAATATCGACATTTCTATAATAAGCTTCTAATGTAGGCAATATGCACGCCTTTACTGGTTCCCTAGAGCAGTGGTCCCCAAACTTTTAACACAACATAGCACTTGAGAAAATATCACGGTGTCTGTGTCACCCAAGTATTTGTAAAAATAAAAAATGCCCTGCTTTGGCTACATTTATTGCACTTCACAACAAAACCAGCATCACATTGAGACACTCCCCTTTGGAGTCGACTAGGAAATTGATTACAGCACATTTCAACTAGGGCTGGGGCGACCAAGCCCCCAGCAGCGGGAAGTGAGGCTTGCTCCCTTACATTGTGCCATATAGGGCAGGATTGTCTAGTGGTCTAGGTGTTGGACTACCAACCAGAAGGTTGTGTGTTCGAGCCCCAGAGTTGCCTACCTGCAAGCATCCTTGAGAAAGATGCCTAAACCCCTATCTGCTCCATGTAATAGCAGCAATTGTAAGTTGCTTTGGATATAAAGCATCTGGTAATTGTATCCAGCTCTTATAATTTTAATTACGTTGATTTGCGCGATGTGCTTCGACGCACCGCACCATCGAAATATTTGAGGTGGGCAAGATGGCTTCTGCTACTTACTTTTGTAAATTGGCTATCAGCCCATGCATTCCATGCAAGCATAGCCTTATATCCTGTGCATCGTGTAACTGAAAGTTAAAACCATGTTTTTTTTAAATAAAGGTTAATTCATCACGCTGAAATAAGGAAGTAGTAACTGTATCAAATTTCTCTGCCACCGCTTATGCAAAACTAAACAAACTCTGTATCATTAGCTAATTTCTTTGCCACCACTGACACACAAAAGCAGTCTAGTTAGCTAATACCTGTTTCTAGACAATGTTAGCTAGCTTTGTAACGCCTTGGGCTTGATAGCTATGCTTGTTTCCAAGTTAGCAAACCCATAATTACTACCCACAACTTAAAAAAAAAATAAAATAAAAATAACCATGTGAGCAATGATTGGCCGAAGTAACTGTCCCTTTCACAGTGACTGAAGGTCAGTTTTGTCAGCCAAAGCTGTAGAGCCACAATGCACATCCCCAAAATGGTCCTGTAGGCTAAACATGGAACGCCCAAATCAGTGCTCACCACACAATAAATCTTGCATGATCTACCTGCCAGCTGGCCACAAGATGTCACATGCTTCATCCATTATTGGAGAGAGGACTTATTTTGGACTTCAACGGCGCTCTGAAACTATCGAAGGATTATGCGGATGAGAGGGGTGAATTCACTATGAACATGGTTTCTGAAATGGTGTCAAGTTCAACACAGTTTAAACAGCGTCTGGTTTGGAAGTGTAGCATGTGGAATTATTTCTCTATACATTAAAAACAAGATGCCAGCTGTGTTGGTAATGAATGCTTTAAACATAATAGATGTTAATAGACAGTAGGGCTGCACAATTCATCGAATAGTGATCTCGATCACTCGATCACTTCCCACAATTAAATGAACATGATTGTCTGCAATCTAGACGTTTAAAATTTGTGCTCCACTCATAGAAAACTAACTCTGCTGCATGTTAAATCAAGTGCTAACATTACCTCACTGTCCTTGGCCAGCGTAAACTCAAGACATCCATAACAGCGATGCTGCTATTTATTTTTAGTTGGCCTATATTTTGGGTACAATTTTATTTATATTTTGCTTCCAGGAGATGATGAACTTTATGGAAAGGTCATACTCTTTAATGCATTGCTTAATTACTCAACGAACAGCTTCTGTTGTGGACAGTGTTGGTACAGTAGTTTTTTTTTTCATAATCAAAAAAGATGATAAATTCTGCAGTATGTCAATCTTTCTCCGATGGTGTTGGGGTTGAACTGCTATCGTGTCCTGTGATAAGCTATTGATCCCGAAGGATCAAGGGCAAATGTATCTGTGGTGTGCACGTGCTCTACGAGCGGTACATACATTCTTATGTTATTCATTCTTACATATAATACACACCAAGTTGGTTATACAGTAAGTCTACTACTGATCAGAAATCCCCCGCACATTACACATTACAACGCCCTTGTTGCGCTCACAAATAAGGCACATATTCTGATGATAAATGGTCATGATACAGATCAGCAGCTGGCTTGGAGACGCTCTCCACATCAAGGCAAATTCTACGTGTGTAGCACAATTCAAAGCTCAGTGAAGTTATGTACAGTACAGGGTCAAGGGTACTGCTGCTATCCAGCATGCCAGTGTGAAATTAAATTCACACACACTCCAGACTCACTGTGTCATTATGCCTAGGGGGGCAGGATAGTCTGGTGGTCTGGGTGTTCAGCTTTACAGCCAGAGGGTCTTTGGTTCAAGCCCTGCCTTCCTTCATCATTGAGCAAGATGCCTAAAACCCTACCTGCTCTTTGTAGTTGTACTCATTGTAAGTCGTTTTGGATGAAAGTGTTCACTAAAATATTGTAATGCCTGACACTCATTGACTATTGGTAATGTTGCAAAAACAGCATTTAATGAAACATGGCTTGGAATATGTTTTAATGGTTGTAGAATGTATTTATATTCCAACCCAAATACATAAAAATGGACCTGCTTGTTTCCAAGTGAATAAAAGCTTAATGTGGATAGTAAGGCTGACATTTGTAATAAGTCAGTTTGTAAATGTATGTGATCTGGTGATACATTTAAGTAATTTGCTGATAAATACTCCTAACTAATAAATAAAAGAACAACTAAATAATATAATTTTCAGATTCAAATTCACTTGGATAGACAAGATTCTGATCCAATAGAACTACACAGCTCTTTTTTGTAGTATATGTGAATGCTGCCCTCTAGTGACATTTTTTAGTAATGCATCAAATATCCATAAATGGGTTTGTCTTTGGTCCTTCGTCATTTAAGTTACAGTGTGACCATTGTGTGTAATGTAGCATTTCTTGTGATTTTTGAAAATTAAATATAATGTTTCTTATCGTAGGTTATGGACACACTGTCCAAACTGTCCCACACAGCGGTTGCACAACAAACTGGAATCAGGTATGTATATTATTTTATTTCTTTCAGCCATATTGAATATTTGGGTTTAGTCATCTAAGTTTACAAGATTTGATTTGAAATGATATCATCATTATCTAAAACCATATGTATTTCATATTAATGTCTTCTACAATCCAAAGAAGTGGCCATTGCATACTTCATTACAGCAGCTGTCTAAAACTCAGATTACCCAAATTGGGGCACCAAAAAGACAGGCCAAAAATGTTGATGAAATATAATTGATGACAAAAAAATATATTACAAAAGAGAATGTAAGATTATAGCGCAATTTTCTGTCTTCTAGTAAGTAAGTAGCGTATATACTTATGTATTTTTTTATGTTCCGTTACCTGGTAACCAACATCAACAACTAACATTTTGTACATTCTACTACTAAAATGATGCTCTTATAGCGCTTACGTACCGTGCAGTCACACCGCCAGTGTCAGACAGCTACAAATCGACAGACCAGCATTCATTTCGCCGGACGACAGTAAATGAAAAAAGCGGCTGGCGACTGGGAAAGTTGACCAAAAGTTCTGCTTTATTCAATCGGAGAGTAGAGGTGTTCATCTGATGTCCCTGCCTCTTTTCGGCGATCAAAAATGGTGGAGAAAGTGGGTGGCTGTTCATTTACCGGGACCTAAATAATATAGGCAGGTGGAGGCAGGTTTCTGAGGTTGTATTAATCTCTTGCGAGTTTTATTGAATCCATGAATGCAATACCGAATTGCAATTTGAATGATACATTAAATAACACCATTCATTGACTGCCGATAGAAAAAATGTCTTGATAGGCCATAATATAACAGTAAAGTAATTATTGCGACCATATCATCTCCACTATCTCCACAGCATTTATTTAAAGAGGTTGTATAGTGGAGTGATTTGCTGAGATTATGTACCTACTTTAAGTTTCAATAACTTTACTGAAATGATTATTGCCTGTCTTGAAAGTGTAGCAGTAAATCTGTAACATCCACGCCATAATCACAGGACCAGGCACGTCCATCAGCGTCGTGTACAAAGTGACTGGGCTACAACGAGCTACAAAAGCGCCGGCGGTGTGAATGCAAACTCAAACTCGCTAAACATTGCGTAGTCTTAACCTTGTTTTTCCAACATTAACCAACTTTTAACTAAAAGTGATAACAAATTATTTTTGATCAACCATGGCTAATGATTGCTTTGACACATCTGGCTTTTATTTCAATAAAGCAAAAGTTAAGTTCCTTTCAAGACGTCCTTGATAGATGGGCCAGAATGTTTATTTAGGATAACGAAATGCAGTGTAACATTACTAAAAATAATATAATGGGATGCTCTGTTGGAGGTGTTTATGCGCTTGCAGCACAGCATGGACGAGGCTGGGCTTGGGGGCGACAAATTGGATTTTGCATACATACTGGAAATACGTACTTATCTTTAGTAAAGGGGGGGGCACTATGAAACATGACTCTTCATTTATAAAACATAGTAAGTGGTTTAGGAGGGCCTCATCTGGCTCCTAGGCCATGAGTTTAAGACCCCTGCAATACAGTGCAAGATGATTTGACATGATAGGATATCCATCATTTCCTTCATAGAAATCGGGTTTGCCAGGCTAACACATTTCATGTCCACCTATGCTTTTTCCTCCTAAAGGCCCTTCCCGACAGAGGAGATGGTCGAAGATGAGGACATATACAACCATTTGGAGGACCTCATAGAGTATGCATCTGCCTCTTGTTTCCTATCCTTCCTTCTTTCCCTTCCACTCTAGCTAGTGAAGGATAGAAAATTTGACTCTTGTCAATCATCTTTCAATTACTGTAGCTCTCTTTTTGCGCCTTTCACCTAGACTCACTGTTAAAATAAACTGTTGTATCAATTTATACAACACACACTTTAATAAAAGTTATTTTTCATAATTTATAACTGCATAGCCCAACCTCACCTCACTATGACCTCACGGAGGTGAGGTTATAAACTTTTCAAACCAAAAAAAATCTAGTTTCAACCACAATACTTTTTACTGTGGACTTGCTGAGGGCTGACATTGGAAGCAAAGGGACAAAGTGGTTCCACAGCTATCTGACTAATCGTTCACAGATTGTTAAATAACGAAATGTCTGACCCAGTCATTGTTACGCAGAGTGTTTTGGGACCCTTGCTTTTTCTAGTTTATTTTAGCATTTGTGATAGTAGTAGTACTACCATCTGTATGCAGACGATACAGTCAAGTACTCCTATTCACTGCAGAGATGGCCTTTACAAATCTGCAGAAAGATTTCAACACTCTGCAGCACGCCCTATCGGAAATGAAATTGCTTTTAAAAACTTTAAAAAAAAATTCCCCCTGGGCGAACAAAAGTTCCTATCCTCTCCATCAATACCCTTGATGGTGTCACTATTCAGTCCATTGATAACAAAAAATACATGCTAATATAGATTGGATAAATAAAAAACTAAACAAAAAACAAGCTTTCTGTATAGGCTAAAGTTCTATTTATCCATGGCTTCGAGAATACGCTTAGTTGCTGGCATATTTGTGATTGAAGTAAGGAACCACTTACATATACAGTATCATGTACAGTAGTACACACAAACCTGTGGAGAATCTAGAGATACACATTTAACACACTCAAAACAGCCTGTAGGTTCTTTACAACGCAGGCAAGAGTGGGTTTGGAGCTAGACTAGGCAAGGCTAGACCAGCTGCAAAAGTAATTGGTTCAAACATGGCCTGTGAACCTATTTGTGTGCATCTTACCATAGTTTTGTCATTATAACACTCTACACACTATTTACAGTATTACATTTTGTGTTTGTGTGTGTGTGTTCCAGTGAGAATGAAGTGGAGGATGAAGAGGATTTATATGATTGTGTGTACGACGATGAAGATGGAGGAGAGATCTACGAAGACCTCATGAAGACGGACACTGTACAAGTGCCGGTCAGTTCACTAACAATGTTGAGGGGGAAAAAAAGTACTTAATCGATCCTCCATAACTCAATAGGTTAGGGCTGCACACACATTAACCTTCAGGTTATGTGTATAATTTAGACCATAAATTGGTTGTAAATTGGCAGTAAAATAATGCTTAATACCCAGTGATCTAAAAAATATCTTTTTGTTTTAGAATATAGAACAAAGACACATTTTGCTCAAGTTGTAAAAGTTGTACCACTTCGATTGTGTTATAGTTGTGCTCACTGTTTATGTTTCAAAACACAACTGTGCACAAAACTGCACATTGCTGTAGGGGGATGTGTGGAGAAGCCTATTAGCCTATGAGGTAATTCTAGATGCTTTAACTAATTGTTTAATTACTAACATTTAATACTAACTAACCATTTTTTTGAAGAGATCATTTGATAATTGTATTATTGTATTATTCTCTTCATTGTTACATCCCTACATGCGATGCTTTTAAGTAAAACGTATCAACAATAATGAATGTGTGACTATAGCACAAGCTATAACCTACTTCTACAAGAAGTTAGTTTGATGAGATAGTATTAGCCTATTAAAAAGGCCAGCGTGCAATTTTGTGCTTCTTAGCTCATTCTCCTGAGCGAGGTTTTAAAGTTTTTTTTTTACCAGACTCACATTGGCTCTTGATTTTGACGTTCTTAAGAAATGGGACCTTAAATCTGTTTAGGCTGCATTCATGTCAAGTACTGTACAACCCCAATTTTGAACAATTTGGGACAGTATAGAAAATGCTAATAAAAACTAAAAGGAGTGAGTTGTAAATTTTATTCATCTTGTAATATATTGGAAACACTACAACAACACATTATTTTACCTATTACAGATTATGTTACCTATTTTTTAAATTAGATTTTATGTTTTACCTTGCGAATTTAATTGTTTTGTAAAAAAACAATTAGTAGGACATCTGATGACTGCAACCCGCTCCAAGTGTTGAGTGTTTATCACTGTATAACATCTGTTTCCTTTAGTTACACTTATTAAGTGTTTTGGGCACTGAAGACACCCGTTTGTGAAGTTTAGAAAGTAGAATTTCTCCCCATTCTTCCATTATTTAGGTCTTTAATTGCATAGGTCTTTGTTGCCATATTTTGTGCTTCATAATGCACCACCCATTCTCAATCAGCAACAGGTCAGGACTGCAGACAGGCAAATCTTGCACCCACACTCTCTGCTCATGCAGGCATGCACTTGTAATACATGCAGAATATGATTTGGAGTTGTCCGACTGGAAAATGCAGGGATGTCCCTGGAAAAAAACACATCTGGATTGTTAAATATCTTTCTGCATTAATGGTGCCCTCACAGATGTGCAAGTTAACCATGCCATCGAAACTGACGTATTCCTTTTGTCATGACAGAGGCTGGCTTTTGGACATACGTGTGTTTGTGTGTGTGTGCAGGCGTTTCAGAAACACACAGAGACTGATGTACGGAGTTGCTGTCTAACAGAAATCAGACAGACTGAGGAGAAATACACTGAGAACCTGGAATCCATTGAGAAGGTACTGAAGGAGTAACCAAGCAGCTATGGCTGACTCTCTACCAGTTGGATGACCAACTGGGTAGCTGGATGACCGACTGACTAAATGTTTGAAGGACTCTTTGGATGCTACAGGCTACCTTACCAACTGACTGTATGAAAAAAAACTATCTGTCTGATGGTCTGTCAGACTCATTAACTGTCAAAGGCTTAATGTGGTGTCACTTGAGATGGAGAGCCTGTTATTAGAAGGTAAAAGTCAACGTATCTATATAGCTATATAATAAAGATAAAAAAAATTATTATGCCTGAATAAATGCTTGGCTTAACTTTATATTAAATATTGATTATGTAGGCTTCAATAAGCCTATATAAGCACTACATCTACATAATTGTCATAAGTACTCAAGTTCTCAAAATGGGGTTTTTGGACCCCCAGTTAACAATTACAGTACAAGCAACAGTTCCTATGTGTTGCATGTATAGAGATTCTGTACTTTTTAGTCATACCTAGTGTATTTTCGCCCAGTATAGTATACAGTACAAAGAGTGCCTGTATACTATACTTTCAGCTAGGGTTTGGCAAGCATCTCATAACACCTAATCATAGCTGCTCTCCTAGGTTTGTTTTTGTGTCCTGAAAAAGAGCTTGCCTGATTTCCCAGCTGAGTACGTTGGTAGATGACTTCGATATGAAATAGATGAAGGAATTTTGTTTGCACTCGCCCTGGTCCTTGGAGATGTCAAGGTTACCGTATGGTGCTGCTTTTCAGAGGAGAAATCATTATGTTGCACACCCGGAAATGAGATTATTGGCACAATGTTGTTTTTTGCTGACCGTTGCAGTTTGCAACTCTTGTAATGGACCCTTGGAAAATAGCTTTTCTGCTGGAGATACTCTCTACAAGAGAAATTCACTCTCTTTACTCTGCTTGACACTTGGGTCTTTCACTCACGGTTTTATTCTATCATCTCATTGCATTTATTTTTAGACCATCTATTTATCAATCAACCTCTCTCTCTCTCTCTCTCTCTCTTTCTCTCACAGCACTTTATGATACCTCTCACCATGTTTTTATCCACGGCACAGATGGAGAAGGTGTTTGTGAATATTCCGGTACGCTCTGTCTTATTTTTCATTGTATCGCGTTGTACTAAAGCAGCGTTTCTCAGTGTACTGGGATTGATTGTGGGACAATTATATTTGAAAGTTGTTTTTTATGATTCATTTTCCCTTCTCTCTATCCTTCGTCCCAGGACCTGGTCAAAGTCCACACAAGTCTCCTGCTAGAGGTTCAAGACTCCATTCAGCACAAAAGTGCCCATAACCTTCACCAGATTTTTATCACCTTTAAAGAGAGGTATTCGCACGGTTTGCCTGGAACTAGGATTAAAGTAACAGTGAAGTTTAATAAAACTGTTACAGTGGCGCCATAGACATGTACTGTATGTGGAATGGGGTAAAGAAGAAAACATTTGGTTTATTGTATACAGCAGTGTTTCTCAAATAAGGGCACTTGGAGGTACTGCAGAGGGTACATGAAAGTCAATGGAATAATAAGATTTCAAAATAATAATATTGAAAACAGCACTTTTACAGTGCTGTTACAAATAATTTTTATTTAAATAGACTATCATTAGATAATTCAAATGTAGATACAGTATGTGTGTGTGGCACACAATCACGGTCCATGCCAGGTTGGTCAGGGTTATTCGTGCTTCGCACAGGTTTTTATTGGCGTTGTCCCGCACGCACACTCACTCACACACACCCAGGGCTTACACTGCCTGTGGCATGTGACACAGCATTACACACGGTTACACAGCGCTTCATAAAACGGGATAGGCGCTGTCGTCTTCGTCTCCCTGGTCTGCTGTTCCCGGGGCTCTCCCAGCTGCGCTCACTCAAAACCCTTAAGAAAGGGAAGACAGGTGATTATAAAATGCCCACACCTGCTCCCCAGCCCCGTGAACCACACCGCCACACGTTCCCTCCCACACGCATCAGAGCTAAACCACGCCCCATCTCCCACAGTGTGCTTCTAGCGCTTTCAAAGCTTTTTAAGCGCTAGACCATTTTGATTTTGTTCCTCTCTACAAATTAGACTAAAAACTCTCAATTATGAGTTGTTTGTCATAGAGGCAGTGCTGCCAGCACCAACTAAACTACCCACCTGAACGTGGTTTGGGCCATGGTTCTGTAATCAGCTGGTTAGTGGTTCTAAATTGAGATTTTGCAAACCAATATGCAAATTGAAACAAATCTTAGAGGCAGAGCTTGCAAAATCAGAATGGTTTTACCAGGCTAGCTATCTCTTTCCATTTAAGGCCCAAGCATACTTTCCGCGTATCGATACTTCCAATCCTGATGGTTCAGTTTTGAGAATCGAGCCTCACATAAAAAAAAAAAAATCAAAACCATGTACTGTCTTTAAGTAGTGATTTTAATACAACTTATTTTATTCATTTGTTTTATTTACGATAGGACTACTTTTCCTTCGGTCTTCTTGCTCCGCTCCTTATAGCGTATCGAAAGGCAGTAAGGCAACTAGAGAAACATATGCTGCCAGTCAGTCAAGTAGCACAATGGCAGAAACAAAACAAAGCTTTATTTGGAGCTATTTCAAATAAATACAGAAGTCTGATCTTAGGTAGTTTATTTATTACAAATGCCAAAGCTTTCAAATATAACTATTGTGATGTCTACATTTACTAATTTTCATTGTAGAAATCACAGATATTTACTGTGTACACAAGGAGAGTTTTTAAAGTATCAGTATTGGTATCGGTATCAGGATACTGGCCTTACTATTGCTTGGTATCAGATTGAAAAGAAAATCAGTAATAGGCCTATCACCCATCTCTACTTATTGTTTGTGTGTAATTTTTCAGCATATGAACAGCCATTAGAAATTTTATACTCTATGTATTTAATTAAGATATACTGTATTGAAAAAATATGTTGCACATGATAATTTAAAGGCTTACTTGGCTTAGAAAATTATTGAAATCGGGTACAGAAGCCAAAAAAGGATTGAGAACCACTGAAATACAGCAACCAAACTGAATTTCTTTTCCCAAGCTATGCAAAGGTTTAACAGATAAACTGGACTGGTCTGTTGTAGGTTGCTGATCTACGGGAAATACTGTAGCCAAGTAGAAACTGCCATCGCTGCTTTAGATGAAATCTGCAAAGAGAGGGAGGATGTCCGCATGAAGCTGGAGGTAACGGGTAATATTACCTAAAAAAACAAACAAAAAAAACAAACAACTTTTACTATTTTATATTCATTAATTGGAGGATTGAGCAATGAGTGAGAAAACTTTTAAAAGATTACAATCATAGCCTCACCAGTTTTACTACATGGCTTCATTCATGGAAGCCATTTAATGGGTAATTTCAATAGCTATGCCATGTCTAATAGACCTTTTTCACTGTGACCTGGAAGTGCTATTGATCAGGGGTAAACTTTCATCCAGTCTGGTAGACTGGATGAACAGTCTGTGAACAGCGAAAACTTTTAATTCACAACCCTTTAAAAGGCCCTGGACACCCTTGAGTTTATTTGACAGATTAAATAGCCAGTCGGTTTGATAGTTGCATATATCTGAAGTTGCATAAACTAAAGAGACTTAATAAGCAGTGTGATAGGTGAATAAATAAATAAATATATATAAACAAGGGGAGGATAGTCTAGTGGTCTAGGTGTTAGACTCCCACCCGGAAGGTCATGCAAGCATACCTGTAAGTATCCTTGAGCAAAATGCATAACACCCATCTGCTCCATGTAATAGCAGCATATATTTATAAGTCACTTTGGCTAAAAGTGTCAGCTAAATTACCTAATTGTAATAACATAACATTTGACTACTGTTTTTGCAGACAGATCGTTGATCAGATATAAAGTTACAGTTGTTTATGTAATGCTACGTCTAAATGATGAGTCAGAAGTGTCAGAATTCTCAATTTATTACACCCTAAACAGTAGCCTATTGAGTGTTATTTTTGTAGGGGATAGTGGTCAAGGACGCGATTTCAAACAGTCAAAATAATTTACAGATTAGACTGGAAGAAAGTTTAACCCCCATCAGTAGCACTTCCAGGTCACTGTGAAAAAGGTCTACAGTATAGAGATTTCATGAATATCAATTCATTTGACATTAGTTAAGTCACTCAGTTATGCTTTATAACAAATGTACATGGTGCTTATAGAGGCTCAGTGAGTATCACTTTGTATAAAGTGGTGCCATTTATATATACACTCGTATGTACTGTAAATTAGTTTTAAATGTTATGTTTATTCTGTATTTTTTTGTGATTTCCTTGTACAGGAGTGCTCAAAAAGAGCCAACTATGGCAAGTTTACACTGCGGGACCTGTTGTTAGTGCCTATGCAGCGAGTGTTGAAGTACCATCTCCTTTTGCAGGTATATTTGACCTATTGTAGCATAACATTCCATATTATGACACGATTATTCTTAGAAAAATACTAATACATTAAATGAATTGGCTGATTTCTGCAAGTTGCTGAATAAAAAGTGGCTATTGTCAGGACTAATGTTAATTGTGACCCAGGTACAGCAGGCAGTAGAGCTTCAGGAGTTTTAATACAAAAAACAAGAGTACAAAGAGAACCGGCAGAGTCCAAAAAACAACAACACAAGCAAAGCCAACAGCACGGGGAATCTCCCAAAAAACAGAAATAGTCCTCAAAACAAAACGGGCAGGGCAGGGCAGGGCAGGGCAGGGCAGGGCAGGGCAGGGCAGGGCAGGGCAGGGCAGGGCAGGGCAGGGCA
>JAOEHI010054037.1:0-14484 GCA_025447815.1 Percopsis transmontana | reverse complement strand
AACCTTAACTCTCTCCATAGTACTTCTGTGGTACGAGCACGACAGCTCGGGGTCGAGCTTTTAGTGAACGCGCGCTTCCTTCGTCCTTCGGACTATTTCGGACGGGGTTCGGGTCTATGGGAAACACATCTCGACGGGGGAACACAGCTCGATACAACACCGGCTCACGTGACCGCAGTGGAAACGTACACCTTTACGCCTGGAGGGCAACGTGCCAAGTATTAGGCTATTGTAGGCTGCTTTTCTACACGAAGAAGAGACACTTGAAGCAAAGGTTGACTGGGCTGCTTTTAGCTTGTAGCCTATGCTGTAACAATTACCAAGACGAGTATCAATAAGCTGCCAGGTTAGTTGAAAATAGTTTTACGATGTTATACTAGTTTAAATCTAAATTTTGGACGCAACGTAGCTATTTCCAAATGCAAATTGATTGTTGTGCGATGTTGACCTGTTCTGTTGTAGATCTGCTTGCCACTACAGTATGTTGACAAAGGCTACCATCAGCAGTGGGATCACTGCCCACCGCCTCAGCAAGAACGTCACTCTATACCTCAATAAGACCCCAGCCCCTGTGGATAGTAAGCCGCTTCTGCTCATGCTCCCCTGGCTAGGCTCGCAACCACAAGCTATGGCCAAATATTGCGAGATCTACTTTCGCACTGGCTTTGACGTGCTTATGTTAGAGAGTGAGGTAAAGATCTTTACTTACAATGCTTTCCCTGCGTTTCGTCCATGCTTTTTTGAAGAAAAAAAAAACGTTGAAAGGTTGAAAGGTGTTTCACCTTGAAATCGACTAAAAAAGGGTTTGGAAGCCTGTAAAACAAATTCTAATCTCGGAAAACCCTATTTTGTATATGCGTTTTGAATATGTGCTGCTCACAATTCACAATTTTTTATTTGTTTATAGTTCAGTGTCACAACTTATCCAACATAGTGTGACACCTTTCCCCCTGATGGGGCAAGTTGTCACAAGGGCGCATACTGCATTTAACTGTCTCCAACTTTGTACTGAAATAAGATATGAAGATGTAATGAATACAATATATGTACCCAAGACTTCTTTCTTTTATTTGGTATGACAAATACCATTGTGATGTATTGTGCCCAGTCAATGTAAGTGAGTAAAAAGTGTGACAACATACCCCACTCTCCCCTACCCCTTTACTTGACTGGAATACTTGTAGTTTCATTATTTGTAAAACATAACAGATGCTGCTGTTTAGGCGTTTTGCGTTGACAATGTGTATGTTTGAGTCTAGGTTAGATATAATGCATCATAGATAGAGCTGTGTTGATGCTAATTTTTCTAATGTCCTTCTTACTCCAGGTAAAACATTTCCTGTGGCCACGCTGGGGCTTGGAATATGGAACGAGTATATTGGACTTGCTTCAGAGTGATCGCTTTGTATCACGCCAACTACTTGTGCACGCCTTTTCTGTCGGCGGCTACACATTCTCTCAGATGCTGGTGCACGTATCCCGTGACACATTAAAGTACCAGGGGGTCACCCATAGGATCAAAGGCCAGGTCTTTGACAGCTTGGTGGTTGGCTCTCTAGAGAGATTTGCCCAAGGTTTGTTTAATGTAGACCATTTAATTATTATTTTAGATCCATGATGGTGTAAACATAAAAGGTTTAGCATGTCCAACTCAATCTAGCCTCAATATGACCGTATTGGTTTATAGATGTTCATGCATGTGGAGATAAGTTATATCCACATAATTTCTTGTCGGTTGTTGTAGCCAATGTGCTTCCACCATGCTCCCCAAGCATTCTGTGCCAACTGGGTCAACGGTCAACATTAACCAATTCAACAATGTTGAAACAGAAGGCTGCCTGTATGCCTCTGAAGTCAGGATAAAAGCATGGGCTAAAACTAGAATAAATATTCAAATACACATATACAGAAGTTGAGACAAGTATTTAAATTATGCATTTAAATAAAAAAAGTGACTTGCAGTGAGTACAGTTACAGTTATTAAGGAGCAGGTATGGGTTAGGCATCTTGTTCAAGAATGCTTACAGTAAGGGCATGTTGGATCGAACTAACGGACTCTTTGCTTTTCCAGAAGGTCACAGTTCAAGTGGTTATGCACTACATACAGTAGATGATTGAGCTTGCTTTACTGTATATGCCTTACACCTCCTAGTTCGTCTTACTTTTATGGATTCATTTTGATTTGCACATTTTAACACATTTAACAGATTCGTTTGAGTTCTATTTTAATAATTGAACGGCAATTGAAATGTATAGATTCTGATGGATTTTATCTGCTTTCGCTTCAGGTCTAGGTCAAACTGTATTTCCTCGCTGTGAGAAAATGGTGAGACAAGCTGCCCTGTTGTACTTTGACACCTTCAAGGACCAAACAGTCAGTTACTTTGATGTGGCCATTGATGTGTTCAAAAATAAGCCTATCACTGTTCCCGCACTGTTTTTCTTCTGTGCAAATGATTCAATGAGTGACCCGCAAGCCACAGAGGATCTTATTGATCTTTGGAAAAAACATGGAATAGAGGTAACGGCAAAGAGGTGGGAGGATTCAACACACGCAGCCCACTTAAAGAGGCACACGCAAGAGTATCTGTCTACTCTGAATGGATTTCTCCATTCCCTTAGCATCACTCCTCTCAAGGCCAAAATTTAATGTAAATGTAATGCAGACTGAAGAAGCACTATTATTTCTTGTTTTTGTATTATCTAATTTTGAAGTAGTGGTTTGTGATGGTACTTGGTAATGCAAACGTGCCAGAATTTCTTAACCCTTTGTCAATATCTGCAATCTAAATTACAATAATGGACAAACATACTCTGTTCAACATGGTAACACACTACAGATTACATTTTCATGCATCAAGTATCAGAACCCTTGTATTTAGTTTAAGTAAATCTATCTGTAAACTAATTGGAAAATGTCTAACTAATCTGTGTTTTACTTAGAAGTTGACAAAAGTTAAAAAAATTCTCCATATGAAGTCTTGTGTTTCATTTAATTTAAAGTAAAGTTTGTGGTATAAACAGCCCATTTATAGGCTAGAATGAATACAGCACACACCCCATAAAGTTTGCATGTGACATTTGAACGGATGATAGAAGACCTGTGTGCCTTAAAATTTCCTTCAAAATTGTATGTTGCATAATTGCTATACCTTTTTTTTTTTTTTTTATATATATATAATATATTTATATTATATTATATTTTGGATAAATCAAATAAAAATGTTGTATTTATTATTTGTTGTGATTGCTTCAACACATACAATGACATATGGTACCTTTTCCTCCTCGGGGGCAGTAATGAGCTATACTGGACTTTGAAAAAAGAGAAAAGTGTGTTAGCCTCACGAAAATTAGACCGAATGACAACATCCGTTTAGGTTTTTTAGATGGCTGCCCCCACATGTAAACATGCTATTGTCTAACTTGTTACGCTCAGCATAAACTCTTGAGAAATGTATCAGTATACATTCAAATAAATATCAGAGAAATAGCATAATAATAATAGTTTCAAACGCTAAAGCTTAATTCTGAATTTTAAAACGAAGCAGTTAGCCTGTACTACTTAGGCTGTACCGCACCGCACCATGCCAGCGTTGACTTTATTCGTGTCTTCGCTGCCAAGAACAGCTTCAAACGAACACCTCGAGGAGATATTCTCGGAAATCGGCCCTGTAAAGCAATGCTTCGTTGTAAACGAAAAAGGTAAGGCTCTCAAATAAGGTATGCCAATAATCGAACAGCCTACTAAACATACCTAATAAACGATCTGCTATTATATAACCACAACAGGGACGAAAACATGTCGTGGATTTGGCTATGTGACATTTTCAATGGAGGAGGATGCACGTCAAGCACTGAAAACAATAAAAGAATATGATGGACAGGTGATATCTGTGTCAGTCGCCAAAGGGAAAATAACTGACAAAAAGAAACCAGGTGTGTATGATTGCGCCTGCACAAATAAAACGAATAAACGATCATTGGAAATACCAAAAGTTAGCGCTACCTGTTCCCAATCTGTGTTTATGCCGACCCTTTAGCACCAAAGGAGCCAGTACCTGTAGAAAAGGAGCAGAAAGCTACAGGAACACGGAAACACGTTTTAAAGGCTAGGCTCATTGTTAGGAATCTCAGTTTTAAGGTATGATACATTTGTATAAAAGGGCAAGTATCTATTCAATATTAATGAAGATAAACTGACTAAATCTGTGTTTTGTCTCGAAGTGCTCAGAGGATAATTTACGGGACATCTTTGGCAAGTTCGGAACAGTCCTCGAGTCCAAAATCCCCCTTAAACCTGGTAAAAAAAAATAAAACACCTTTTAAGCTCGTCTTTAATGTTGTTGGGCATTAAAGTTAGACTTCATTTTGTAGTGTCTATTCTATTTTAAGTTTTTGTGTGTTATATAGATGGGAAGATGCGAGGGTTTGCTTTTGTCCAATTTAAGACGGTCTGTGAGGCAGGGAAAGCACTCGCTGCTATGAACCTGAAGGAGATCAAAGGTTAGTTGAAAATAAAAATAAATGAATAATAAACAAGATGTTGTAATTGTGCTATGCATTCTCTGAAATGGCATTATTTTGTTTACAAGGTCGGCAGGTAGCAGTTGACTGGGCAGTACCTAAGGATAAATACGTGGCCAATGAAGGTAAGGGATGGATATTGGTAACCATAACTACAAGTAATGCTGGTCACATTGGGGCCTATGAGTGCGCACCCCCCTACCGATTAATTGTACCCTCCAATGTACAAAAACTTCCCATGTAAAACTTTGACTAGACTCAGCCATCCTCATTGGGGCCCAGTGTTGCCTTGTTATGCCACTAATGTTAAAGTATATATTAGCCACAGCATATTATTCTTAAATAGTCATTGTGACTTTGTCTTGTCTTGCATTACAGGACCCAAGAAAAAGAATGAAAAACGGCAATCTGACGAAGACGATGAAGAACAGGAAGGAAAGTGGGCAAAAGAACAAGCGGCGTTTCAAAAGAAAAAGTATTAGTCTGTGTTCTTCACGCCTAATTTTTCATGTGCAGAAGTTAGAGCTCACTGACGACTTTGTAACCAATCCTATCTAGAGTCCCTTCCAAAATGGCTGTACAGCAGGATGACAACTCCCTGTCAGAAGACGAGGAAGATGGTGAAGTAGATGGCAGTGAGGAGAAGGAAGATGATGGTGAGGAGGAGGAGACTGTGTCCAAAGATGGAGAAGATGATAGCCTTGGGGAAGATGATGATGAAGAGGAGGCTTTGTCTAAAGATGGAGAAGATGATAGCCTTGAGGAAGATGACGATGACGAAGAAGAGGAAGATTCGGGTATGAATCTCTGCATGATTCTTTTTTCCTTGCTACTCCCTGTGTGGAATGTATTGGGAAAACACAACTGTTTAAGAATGTCCTATTTACTCTGCTGGCCTTAACTACTTTTCCCTTCTTTTTTTTTTAGACTCTAAAAAAACAAACAAGAAACCTCTGCCTTCAGATGTGAATGAGGGCAGGACAGTCTTCATCAGGTTAAACATAACACCTTCCTCATTACTTGTATGCAGGCTATGTGTAAAATCTTGTAATATTAAAACCTCCCTCTCTGTCCATTGTGTTTTTAAACAAAAGTGAATACTTTTGTTTTTTTTATTATTATAATAATAATAACAGAGAAGAATTATTTTTTCGTTTTGCAAAATGCCATGAAATGCCTTGGTTTAATGCCACTACATTCATAAAAAGCTGCACCACCATTCTCTCTGAATGCACAACTGAAGCATATGGACAAAGCACGCATTCGCATGCACGCGCCGATGCAGCTACGTGTTTTCACGTCCACACCCCTTTAATTTTCTGTCATTTGTTGGATAATTCTGTGGGAGTCTTTCACAAACCAAGTCTATGCATCGTATTATCATTTTATCCAATGAAACTTTTCTCACTGTTCTCACACCGTTTTCTTCCATTCAATTTATGATCTGGTTTGTGTTTAGAAACCTTTCCTTTGATACTGAGGAGGAGCAGTTGGAGGAGGTTCTTCTGCAGTATGGGGAGATGAACTACATTAGGATTGTTCTCCATCCCGACACAGAGCACTCCAAAGGTCAGTCACTAGTGACCATGTAACACTGGTGGCCTGTCATTTTAGAATTGAGTTTAATGATTTTTGTCTTCAATTTTCCAGGTTGTGCATTTGCTCAGTTTAAGACCAAAGACAGTGCAGAAAAATGTATTGCTGTAGCGCAGTGTGAGGCAGAGGTAAGATGCAACATAGTTGGAATGGATTGGATATTAATTATTTTATTTGTATGTTTTATTTATATATAATAATGCACTGCTTTAGAATGGTGGTGTCCGTGTAGATGGGAGAAAGCTAATCATTGTGAAAGCTGTGAGCAAAGACCAGGCTTCCAAGCTCAAAGACAAGAAGGTGAAAGTAGAAACGGGCACCAGGAACCTCTATCTTGCCAGAGAAGGATGTAAGTAAACCCCAGTGTACGCACTACAAAACCTATTTAGACTATTGCACTGCATAAACCTCAGTGTGATCTCAGTTCTTAATGTGTGTACAGATGTCAGAAAAATTGGTTCAGACATTCAGTCAATGCCATTGGTCTCAGGATCTTCTGCTGCGAGTCAATTGTAAGATTTCTCACTTGAAGTGTCTTCCATTGTCCTCTGTCACTTTCACTTAGTAATCCGTGCTGGAACAAAGGCTGCAGAGGGTGTACCTGAAACAGACATGATCAAACGAACCAGAGTAAACACCTTAACCCTAACCGTTCTTTTTAACTTTCACACTGGGTAAACTCTCATTGACGCTTGCATTTTCTTGTTGTCTACATCCCCATAGTTTGAAGAAATAAAGAGGGCCAAACTTCGGGATATAAATGTATTTGTGTCAAAGACTCGACTGTGCATTCACAACCTACCAAAGTCTGTGGACAGCAAAAAACTCAAAACTCTGTGTCTAAAAGCAGTTAAAGGAAGCAAAGGGGTCCGTATCAGTGAGGTGAGAAAATGCCGCACACTGGTAAAAATGTCATTCAAGAACTACAGTATCGTCAGAATAATAGAATTGTGTGTGTGTGTGTCTTTCTCTACCTAGTGCCGGGTAATGTATGACAGAAAGCCAGAGAAGGGCCAGGTTATGGGACATTCACTAGGATATGGCTTTGTCCAGTTCCAGGAGCATGAGCATGCTCTCAGTACACTTCGTTATCTCAACAATAACCCTGAAATCTTTGGTCCCCACAAGGTGGGTCGTCACAGTGACATGTCGTTACACAGAAGTATTGAGTTTGTAAGAGCTGAGGACCCTCTTAATCAATATTTACTTAGAACCCTATAATAATAATTTCAGAGACCTATTATTGAGTTCTCCTTAGAAGATGGAAGGAAACTCAAAATGAAAGAAATGCGACAACAAAAAAATAAGGTGCGTATGCACACATTGAAATTTAACTTGTATTTAAATAGAAAATTCAAAGGAATTAGATTTTAATTTTAAAATTTAAAAATTTTAATTCTTTCTTTTTTTAGGAGCATTTTAAAAATATGCCTGGGAAAGTTGATGCGAAATGTCTATCCAAGACACCTGTAGAGGGCGCTGGTGTTAAAAAAGGTCGACCAAATGTGCAGTCCCCATCTGGACAGGCTAAAAATGAGAGAGGTTTGAGGATTATTATATTTTCTCGTCCATTATTTATTTTTTATTTTTTTGGTAATTGGAATTTTGTGTAATCTGCTCAATTGTCACCCCAGTGTTTTGATTCACTAGCATTAAGACTGAATTTGATTAATTTAATTGAATGTATAGGCTTACATTCTACAGACTTTATGCTACAAGTCTTGCTTTCATTCTTGCTTCTCCTTGTCCTCTTTCCTCCTGTGTGCTTCAGCTTCTCTTCAGAATGAGAAGCAGGGCAAAATCTATTCTGGCTTCCAGACCAAACCTGAGGTGGAACATATAGAACTGGAAAATGGGAAAAAACGAAAGAAGATTCTGCATTTGCCTTCCCATCGAGGGCCTAAGATCAGGTACTGCAAACACTTTTTGAACGGAATGATGGTGCATGTGTTCTGCAAACAAATTTCTCGTTATGACACTATCTTTCGTCAATGTAGGCCTATCTTAGTCCAGGAGCCTCATTTTCTACATGTACATAAAATTACATTACAATTATTTTAAAGACGGTGTTTAAATGTATCAAAATCCTGTCCGCTTTAAAATATAGCCAAGAGAGTGGAGGTGAAGTGACTGTTATTTACAACTGGACAACTTTAATCCTAATTATTCCTTCTGTGCAGGAAACGTGATAAAGGAAAGCAGCAAGCCCCACCCCCAAAGAACGCCCGCACTTTACCAAGCAGAAAAGAGCGAAAGGGATCTCAGATTATGGAAAAACCCACACAGTCCAGACCCCAGGTACACACTATTGTATACATATGACACATTTACATTACGATTACATTTTGATGAAATACAAGCAGAAAAGAACTTGCTTGTATAACTACCCAAGATAAAGGTCCTTGGGTAGTTGCACTGTTTTTAGTCTTGCATGGTTATTTGATAGTTAAATTCTACTATAACCAGATGCAAGCATCTAAACCAATGTACTACACATGGACGTGTGAAGAAATCCATATTTGCATGACCAAAACATTCTTTCCGTCTTACTTTCCAGAGTGTTAAACCAGGCAAGACCCGTGTCCGAAAGGATAAGGACCGCTTTGACAGTCTGGTCGAGCAGTACAAGAAGAAACTGATGGGTAACGGCAACACAACTACAAGCATCAAAAGAAATAAGTGGTTCAGCAGCTAGTTCCCGAAAGTTGCCACTAAGAATGGGTGTATTTAATTATAACAGTCGTCATATTCCTACTGCTCTCCTCTAATGTTTGTACTGTTTTTACATTTTGGCTATTTTAATCCATGTTTTTTTTTTTATTTATCAATTGATATTCAAATACCAAACTGGATTTTCCATGTAAATTGTTGTATTAAATTACAAGAATTGCAATCGTGTCTAAAAGTGATTTCAGTGGACTACGAGTGCGTCTATTGTCTTGGCTTGTCATAGTGTGTAACGCTGGAAATCATAAACTCATATTGTGCAATCTCCCACGTGTTGGCCCTAGTTTCCACACTTTTTTTTTCATTGTCTATATGTGCATTACAGTTTGTTTTTTTTTTAAATAATTTAAAAACAACTTTATTTGAAATAAATTGAATACATATTGATAAAAAAACATCCACTGTACATGTATGCAACATAAATAACTGAGTTTTTAGTGTTAAAATGTGAAGAGGCAGCATTTTAAAGGGACCTACTGTCCTTCCTGCCCCTGGCTATTCTCTCTACTTCTCACACAACGTCTTCTATTCCCGGCATGAGTGGGATTTCAGGAAACGCCAGAGCATGACGTTAGTTCAAAGTAACATTCCCTCTGGAGCGTACAACCTTACTCATCAGTTTCAGCTGAAGCGGCTGAATATGTTGTGTGTTTCTGATTAGGCTGCTTCTCTGCCAGTTGTTCCAAGATCTTGGCTCAGTGCTTTCTGATAACAAAACGTCTGTATGCTATTACCAGATTTGAAAAAAAAAAACACATTACATATAAGGTACACCCGTAGTCCTATTTCAAAAACCATTTAACAGATTCAAAATAAAAATTCACATTTGTTATAAAATATCTTCATATCAAAATATAAATATTTTTATATATACACGTATAAAGAATAATGTAAAAAATTGGGCTTAGAACAACATCAGAAACTTGCAGTACACAACTAAGACTTGTTCAACAAGTCTTGAATTAACTTTGGACTAGGAAATTAAAAACAGTCCACAGTAGCACAGTAGCATGTCCCAAGGTGATCTAAGTTCTTCAGCAGGCTTTTTAAGAATTCCTTTAGCCCCCTCAGAGCCTCAAAGCCTACGGTGTGAATATATTGTTTATGACTCTGTAGCTCGGCCAAGCGCCCCTGCACCGACGGCTTCGCCTGTTGTTCACTGCAGTGGACCTGCTTCCAGCTGTCCACATATCCCCTCAGTGAAGACACTTCCTGCTTCAGCTGGGGAATCCCATCGAGGGTCTCTGAGAGCAGGCCTTCATAGCCTTCTAGAACCTTGACTATGGAGGAAAGTCCATCCAGTTGGTCTGTAGGACCACTGAGAGACGATTGGGCCGCGGAGAACTGATCCTAGACAGCAAATGAAAGATTTTTTACACTATGAACTTTTCAAAACGTAAAGTTATTGAGATTGTGTTAGACTGCATCTAATGATTACCCTAAGGTGAAGGTCTATCTTCCGCACGAGCTGTTCAGCGTTCATTTTCACTTTGGTCCTCATGTTTACTGCTTCTTTTGAAAGAGGTGCTGCTCTGACTACATGGAAGGTCTGCAGCAGGCTGAAGAGCAACACAGCCCGGATGCAGTCCATATTTGTCATATGCTGGTGATAAGGACTACAGAACAGCGCTGACTCCTGAAACAGAGTGTGAGGTGTTTAAAGTCATGAAGGTAGGAAATGATTGAAAGTCTGCACATTTTCTTTCACCATAGCATGTTTGTTTGAGCTGGGCAATATTTGGAGAACAGACAAATAATTGTAAAATAAGGTTTCTGACTACGTAAAAGCACAAACATCTCTGACGGCCACAGTCTTTGACACACTGAGAAAAAGCTTATGGCTGTTCAAACTCTTCTGACATTACAATATATTAAATCAATATTAGAACAAGAAGACTAAGTGCATTTCCATTAGAAATCCCAAGTTCAACACCTTCCATTTGTAAGCTACATAACCCAGTGTCCAAAAATGCCAAATTTGACAAGTTCCTGTAATTGAAAAAAGTTTATTTCCTCTGGAAAGTATTTGAAGTTAACACTAGGAGTAAGAAACAAGCAGACATACAATACTACTTCTATAAATCTTTAGTAAACAGATACAGTCTGGAGTAATAAGAGAGGAATAGGTTCAGATAGCGATGTACAAGAGAGGGGACCTTACCTTTGCCAATCTGTGTGAGTATGCTACTGCTTCTGCTCCAGCTCCATCAGGGTATCTTATATTGAAGTGCTGTTGACTCATCTGTTACTCACCTCTCTCAGACCCCCACAGAATACCCCCCACCACCCCAACACCGCCCAACCCCCAACCCCCACCTCCACCCCAACCCGTCAGTCTCCCTTCTTGTGCGGCAAGGGGGAGACAGAGCACTGATGACTACTCACCTCACTGGCTTCAATGACAGGACAGAAACAAACAGTACTTGTACATGTTTTAGATTACATTTTATTTAACCTTTTTTTGTATGACCAATTGTATACATTTTCATTGACCTTAAAGGACTTTTTGATAGACACTTTAACGATGCCCCACATCTTACAAATGATGTAATTATTTCCTGGTGTTTGGAAGTTTCAATGATTTCCAAACTGACACCCATTCATTTCCACTGACCTGTTGACTAGCTTGCAAATATTGCATAATACCTCCAGGTGTATAAACACCATAACATTAACAACATTAACATATCATTAACATTGACATAATCTATTTTTTAACTTTCAGCAGACATAAAAAAAAAATTCATAACATTTTTCTGTAGTTGCATAAACCCTTGTATCTAAAGATCTGTGCTCTCATGCTATACTGGTTTTACATGGGGATAATACTAATAGTACATAAAAGTTAATTTTTGCCTCACATTGAGGGATTTTGTTACAACTTTTGCTGTAGTGTCTCCCCTCACGGTGTTACCTTTCTGTGTGTCCCACTGGTCGTGACGGAGCAGGTTTGTGTACATTGTGAAATGATGTACCCTTCTACTGTTAGGGACATTTAAAATGTGTTCCCTTTCTTGCGCTCCTCAATCCTTGCCAATATGGCATTTTATTGATGACCATAGAGTCGCCCCTCTCACATGAGCCACACAACGCAAAACAAGTACCTGTATTTCCTGGATGTGTTTAGTCAAAGCCTCTGACACTTCCTAATCCCCACTCTTCAGGGTTAAAAGGATAGTGGCTAGATATTGATATTGTTTCTTTTTTTACACACAAACACACACACACATAAATGTCAATACATTGGTCTAACCAATGGAATGACCATCACCCTGAGACTGTAAACAAGTGACTTTCTATATGTTCTGCTACACCATCACTATTCCAGAAGTTATTTGAGCACACTATATTATTCCCTCATGTCCAAAATCATACAAACAAACCTATTGCCCAATCAGGTCTTCCTGTTTCTCCCTCCACTGGGTTTATATCAGTCGTAACATGGTTATATATGGAAGCTTACTCAGACACAAATATTTTGACCATTCCATTTGCTTCCACTGTGTCTCACATTGTTGTTATTAAATATGTTTCTTGGAATAGTGTGATAACATCTTTCTTTTTGAGCAGCTATTAACTGCTGGTGTGAGCCTTGGAGAGAAGATTGCACTTTTATGCCAAGATGGAAACAAGGGAGCAAAATTGTAGCATTTGCCTCCAGCTGCCATGGAGATTGCACCATAATTTTGTTGGAATGTGAATCTGAGGCACATGATAAATCCGAGGCACATTGGTTAGTTTCAATATCTAAAAATTGAAAGTCACATGCTCATCCAGATTACTATTTGCTGGACAGAGACTCTGTATATAAAACAAGTAGGGCTGCACAGTAATGTAACATATAATGTAATTAAAATGATGTTATTGTACCAAAAGAAAGGTAATACCTGTGAGATTTCTCTTGACGGGAAAGAATCAATGTGGATGTTACTGGGTCAGAGTACATGAAGCTAGAACAACAAAATAAATGGAAGGTTTTATTTCCGCCTGACAGAAAATCATGTTTTACAATGAATATTTTATTGGAATTATGCAGATGAAGTCCCAAAACACTTTGGGACCCTAGCACAACATCTGATGAGAACGTTTCGAGTTTGATGTCAAAAAATGAAGTAAACTTCAGTATTTCAGGGTTCTAGTAGAAGTATGTTTAGGAAGATTTACAAATCGAGAAATTTTGATGCTGTTATAATTGCAAATAACTCCGTAAATAAATGTATTTTTACTTGTAACATCAGGTATATGTAAAAAGTACTTCCTGAAATGCCTCCAAAACTAAACATTTGTTGACTTGAATGCAGCCCTGTCCTGCCATAGAAATGCATGGCAGTGCTATCTCGACAACCCATTGGTCAATTTTGACATGTGACACCTCTATTTAATCCTAAGAACCAATCAAATTGATCTAATAGACTTTCAATGCAGTGCAATTACATTTTAGGTCCAAAAGATGGCGATACACACACCTGTTGTGATGGAAAGCAACTACCCACTTCATGTGCAAAACACTTCCTGGTACATGTTTACAAACCAGAAAACATTGAAATAGACTCTAAATGATAGAGAGACTATGGGATTTACATTACAAGTGGTTTTATTCGATCAAAATTAACTTTTGGTAAGGTAAGACCCCGTTTCATGTTGTTATGATAACAATCGAAGTTTGTTTATGGAAGTTCTTTTACGGCTAGTTTAATGAGTTCGTCATAGCAGAAAACGGCTTACACTGTTGGAATCTGTGGAGTCTCGTTTGTGTATTTAGTGTGAAAAAAAATGTACAATCTTTACGAACTTTTAGCGAGCGCTGTGTGCAAAGTGTGCGTAGAGTTTACGATATGCTTTATGCTTTATATTTATTTGTTTAAGGTTGAAATTATGTTTAATTTGGGCAACAATGGGCTCGATAGCTTCATAGTTGAGACCTTCTTGTTCCAATGGTGTGTCACATGACTGTTTTCACACATGTAAATGGCTTAGGACTTCATTGTTTGAGAGAGGGGGAAGGGCGACCCCAGTACTGGGGTCTCTCGGGATAAAGAGGTTTTAATAAAGATGTGGGGGCACAGTCAACAAGGAAATAGGTTGTATTTCTTAGGGATTAATCCCATCTGGGATTAATGATTGTTGTACTGTTACTGGTTATTTTAGTCTACGAAAGCCACCTTTTTAAGCATTGTAGGCAGGTAATGTTTGTGACAGTTGTTGTTCCTAACATAATAAATAATTAACTAATTTGTTCTATTAAGCCTACAGGAGGTATGTATATTGTTTAGTTTTTCACAATCCACTACAACAGTGGTTCCCAAAGGGCAGGACCCCCTGAGGTGTCACAATAGGATTTTGAGGGATTGCAAAATATACATCAAGATTGTGAAATCTTGTTTTATTATTGTATTTGATCAATCTTTATTATTTTAAAATGTACATAATGTTTTGTGTGTATTCAAAAAGATTAGCCCACAACCCTATGAACTACTCATTTTTGAATACATACACACAAAAAATGACAAAAAGTAGGCCCGCTGTCACGATCGGCGCGCTCACGGCTACGCGCGCTTCGTGCCTCCTTCCCCCGCAGCGCACCTGTGGAGCATTAGGCCCACAGGTGCAGGACATTAGGAATTAGTTCTAATG